>SMOB01000009.1:0-49056 GCA_007388105.1 Coniochaeta prunicola
CCCCTATTATTTTACCACCACCCCCCGGCAAACGCGAGCCCGAGCGGCGACGAGATCCTATTTGTCTCGACGCTTCACGGAGGTTAGGCTCTCCATTCGTAACTAAAGGTCGGGAATCCATGCGTAAAGCGGAAGGGAGGATCCTTGTTTGCCCTGGAACGGAGGCGAATGGATGTCACAACTCTGCAATTTTGCCCGTCGAAGATCAGTGTCAAAACGGAGTGCCGCCGTCGGGATTTTGGACCGCCACTCGGCAACTTATCCGCCTCAGAAAGTGGTCATTAGAGGTCTCTGCAGAGCACCCTCCCGCTCAGGACAGTCTGTCGATCACCACAGACCGATCGACTACTAAGAGGACGGAACCCTCAGCCTGGCGAAGGCCTAAGCCTCTCGCGTCCGTTACCGAATGCAGAGGCTTGCACCTTTAATTGTCCGGCGTGGCGGCAGGCTTGCATATTGTCTCGGCAGCGAAGCCGACCGTCCTGTCTCTTTAGCGGACCGCAAGGTCGCACCCGTGCCTGACGATCCTCGCATCGGGGCTGTGCGCCGCTGTGTCACTGCGCGACCTGAGGAAGCGCTTTCGTTTCGGGATGTATCTCCATAGTCAGCTAGAACTTGGTCGGAGCGCTGCGGTACGACCGCAGCCACCGTTGCTGCATCGCCGATAGGGGTTTCGGCGCCCGGAGGGTCTGTCGTACAGCGAGCACGGTTCTAGAGCGGTTGATACGTTAGGCGCGATGCCGCGCTTCAGGCATGCAGATGCGTGTGCTAAGGAGGTGCAGGGTGCAGTGACCGGTATAGCTCAAGGGTAGTAATTTATCGCGACTGGGCCTCAACGACTCTGCCAACTATCACTCCTGTGACGACAACAACGAGCGGTGAGGCCCCTCGCCCCTATCGGCAAATCGCATCAGCTATATCATCAAACCTACGTGTCTCAGTCGTGACATGTCACCCCTCCTATCTTCAGCGCAAGGCTCAACACCGGTGTGCCACAGTTAGTCCGTCATACAGTCCGGACTCGTCGCCATTGGTCGCCTCCCCGCGGGATTGGAAGACCGCATACATGGCCTCCTCTCAGCGACCGTGCGTCGCTCGGCTTCGGAGCGGGAGACGAGATCGGGAGAGCGTGCCATTGGGCGACGTATTGGACGACATTTTATGATGCAATTGACGGATGATAAACCTGGCAAAGATGATCCCCCACTTTGGCTGCTCCCACCCTCGTGGCTGCGGAGTCTTTGCCTGCCTTGTTTGCTAGTTGTTGGGTTTGTGTAGCGTCCGTATGCGCAAGGCGATTTATTGCTTCACAATGATTGCGCCTGTCGGTGGCCGTCGTGAGATAGGCAGCTATACAAACGTGTTTTGACCGGTCCCGTCTTCCGCGATGGAAGTGTTCGCCTCATTCCTACCAGGATCCAGCCCGACTAAGGACAGGCGTGTCATCGTTGCATCTAGTAAATCATATTGTACTTGCAGAAGATAAGCTCCCATTTCCAGTGGCACGTCTCGGTACTAAAATGCCCCAAAGTCAAGACTTCATGCAGGCGCACCTTCCCCTGGCTACTATGTACATGATCGTACATTTCCACATAAACGTCTGTATGACGTATCAGCGTGAGGAAACCAGGGAATAAGTCCGGATCTCCCCTCCCTGGCCGGCCTGTCCCGAGTGTCAGGTTCAGGCCCTGCAGTGGGCCGCAATGGCCATACTATGCAGTACACACAGGATGTGAAAGCGGACAGACCTTTGCTGTAACCGTGCCGCGGTCGTGCCCCGCGTCGGAGGATTTTGAGCCAAACGAGATGCTGGTATCACGTCGTCTCAACCTACAAGGGGTTAGGGGTCCGATACTGCACCGTACAACACGCCACGCGAGGGGTAAATATAGCTTATATGGACCCCTGACTCCGAACACGAATGGTGCTCGCCTACAATGAGATGATGAAGTCAAGAGGAAGTGATCATTTGATGCTTGACCGAATTGTTGCTGGTACCTAATTGAAGCTACATAGTGTGCTCGTGTAGCACCGCCTTATCTAGCTCGGTTGCCCTATAACCGGCCTGCTCGGGCACTGGACCCAGCAGGAGTAAACAAAAAGTGCAGTTTGCCACCTCCCTTGGTATCAATTTGGCCTCTGCGGCCAGGCACCCTTCCTGTGTGTGTGCCATAAACACCATCTATGCTCAAGGGACTAGTATCCCGAGTATGATGCTCTAAGCCAAAAGGTGCCTCCTACTCCCCGAAGTCGTATGCAAGTCCCATCCCCTCGTTCAAGTCGTGATTCGCCGCTGTCTCTAGGCTCTGCACTTGTTATATCTCCCCTCCGGCCGGCGTGTGTGTGAGCTGAAAGCAATGTAGCCTAATAGCTACCGTAGCAGTTGAAAGGTTAAAGGAATATAAGACCCAAAAAGCAAAAACGTAACAGTCAGAAACAAAGACAACCGCCGCCTTGATCCCGTGAACCAGTGGTGCCTATCCATTTGGCCGCTTTTCTAAGGGAGAGTCGTAATAGCGGTGCAGGCGACCACGGGCCGCCAGGTATACGCAGTGAACGCAAAAAAACAAAAGGATTGTTGGATCCCAGAGTGCCTCTCCCCCTCATTCAGACATGACAATAAGTAGAGTGTGCGTAAGGAAATATTCAAACCAAGACAACAGGAATTCCAGGCATGTATGACGCGACCTCGGTAATGACGGTGTTTTGGTCAATCCTGAAGACGTGTACAAAAGGAGCACCAAATACAGAACTGCTTGAGCAAACCGACGGAAGGAAGCTAGAGTAGACAACTTCCAGTGTTGAAACGAGGAGGCCGCGAAAGGGCCGGAGCAGTATCCCGCCCTCCCTTGGGGATAAACATGATGAAAATGCGCGCCCGGGAAGAGGCTGCCATATTGAAAAGAGTAACGAGACGCAACTGATTGGTTTTTCCCCCCCGGCATTCGCGTTAGAACACGCGATGGCCAAAAACGATCCTCTTTTCCTGTTCATCGTCGTAGGTAGCAGTGCTCGTAGGAGAAGCCATGTTGCTCTTCATGCTGTCGTTGTCAGAATCATACATGCGAATGTCCATATGGATATTGGCGTGCGCCGTGATATCTTGACGGCTGAGCCCGGGAGCCGCAGGCTGGTTGAAGGCATAATCCATGAGCTGAACTTGTTGGCAGCCCTGCATATGTCCGTTGAAAGGTCCATACTGGTTCTGTGCGCAGGATACCACTGAGGTGGGGGTCGACGGAGGCGAAGACTCGGGCGAGCTCGTCCGTGGCACACGTCGAACCCTGCGCCCTCCGCAGCCTTTGATGCCCTTGTTCAGGTTGTTGTGAACAGAGGCCAAGTACTTCCACATCTCGCGGTCAAATTCAGAAGCGGAGTCAAGATCCTTGATTTGACTGAACCTCTTATTAAGAGCCTCGAGGGTAGCACGGTGGTATTTCGTCTGGTGAGTCTATACATGCGAGCCATTAGACGGTGCATCTCGCCACGGCAAACAGCAGTAGCAAAGCTCGCTTACCTTCAAGTTTCCCTTTGTGGATATAAGCTTATCACAATTGTCTAACTTGCATGCGAAGAGCTTGGTTTTATAGTGTGTGAGCCGGTGAGGGAGAACGTTTCCGCCCTGGCTGAATCCTTTTCCGCATTCGGGACATTTGAACGGAGTCTCGCCCGTGTGAGCTCGCCAATGGGTCTAAGTCTGTCAGATGGTATCTCGCCTTTTCTGGTGAATGAGACTAACCGTCCTGTTGCCTTTCTGCGAAAATCGCCTCTCGCAATCAGGGAAACCGCATGCCTGGAATGGTCAGTACTGAGCAGATTCAAGGACGGAGTATGCATACGTAAGGCTTCTCTCCCGTGTGAGCTCGTATGTGCGTCTCGAGCTGCGTCTTCTGAGAGAAAATCCTGCCGCATCCGTCGAAGTGACAATGGTATCGTTTCTGTGGTTTAGTCCGCAGCTTCGTCAAGGTGGTGCATGTAGCAGGAACGCTACGTTCGTCAGTCCCAAGTCCCTCCAGCGGTTCGCGCTTGACGGGCTGCTTGTCTGCTACTGACATGTCATCCACCTTCGTGATAACAGACGTGATGTCAGGCTTTGACTGAATGACCCGTAGGAGGCTATCGACGGGGTTGTCTGAAGGTCGGCATGTTCCATTGACGGGCGTAATGGGCGTGATAATCCTTGAAGCAGACTTTGTCATGGCTTGCGAACAAGCCGGAATGCTGGGAGCTTCGATCCGAGTTGGTGAGGGGGGAGGGTCGGCCTTGATGGGAACCGAGGGCCTTCGGTCCTGAAGAGTGAGGGATTCCCCAGCGCCCTGGGAATAGGCGGAGCTCTGGTCCACGCTGTCCGGAGGCGCCGCCATTATCGGTAACTGCCATCGTTCTTCATATTGCCTAGTGAAACATGGGTTTTCGGCGGTGGAGGTAGGTTCCTGTGAGCTGTCCGCGACAAATGAAGTGGGCGTGTGATAACCAGGGCTGGGCAGGTATGTCGTTGGCAAAGACTGAGAACTGTATGAGCTACTCGTAAAGAGTTGCAAAGCCGTGGCCTGCCTCTGCACGAGGTCACTGCTGCCAGCCTGGGTGTTGTAGGCCAGCGTCCCAGCATCGTCAACGATGCCATATCGGTATTCTGGATTTGCAGGATACTGTGGCCACCCTCCCCAGTATATTGGGGCTCCTTGTTGGTGCATATTTGAGGTGTATGTATGGTATAGCACCACAAACTGATAGAAAACCCTTAGATCGACTCTGTTGGGCAGTACTTCAACTAAGAGAGAACCCAAGCACAGACATGTAGCACCACGTCTTGCCTATGGTGCTGAGAAAACGCAAGAAGAAACGAAGTAGTAGCAACAATGGTAAAGCAAAAGTCCGCCAGGTGTTCTGAGAAAGTTGGATTGTGGAACTGGAGCTCACTCGGGGTCGAGATCTCGAATCATTTTGCAACAAGACACGAGGGAGTCATGTCTGTGATGAAGGAGGGCATGCAAAACTATATCAGTATTCTCTGAGCAGATGGCGCCTATAACAAGCCAGTGGAGTAATAATAGCCAGGATGGAGAGTGTCCAGACGCATGAGATCGGGTTGCTAACTTGTACTGACAGTGCGAGTCCAATTGTACCTGAATTACGCCAGGGTACCGGGGATGTTTGTACAAATGTACAAGGTCCCCCCACTGAGCCTTGAAGCACCCTTGTGAGAGCTAGACCAAGCCGGGACGTGTATGGGGATACAGGGCCCTCCACTGTAGTCTCTTTACCTTGAGGGAGGTGGATGATATGTGGCGCCGAAAAATGGGGCGGAAGAGCCGACCCTAGTGTTAGTCCCAGAGGATCTAGGAAAGCGATATCAGACGGTCAGCCTGTTCAGCCCAGCCCGCTATCATTGATACGGGAGGGACACCGGGTAATAGTTGGGCAAGCGGTGTGAGGAGACTCGCCGACACAGAGGAACAACACTGGAATGTTCTCTTTCCATTTCCATCATGTCCTCAAGCATTGATAGCGGTCACTTCGCCGACCATGACTGTTGGGCCGAATTTGCCATCCATATCAGGTACCGGTTGAAAGTGACATCGTCCACAAAAGTTTGGCAGCGCTGTGAGCTCGCAGACAAACGCAAAGCACCCAGCCATACATCGAGAGTCAGCGCATCCAGGACGAGCACCGAAGGTATTGATTCGACGAAGCGATGACGCAAACCGGGTCGCTGCAGCTCGAGAGGCTTCCATGACCCTCACAGTCATCATAACGGGGATCCGGAACTTGGTATTGAGTTTGGCGGAATCTGGCAGCGTCTCGGGCAGTCATTCGTAGTTTTCAGAAGTTGAGAAGAGTGTGTCGAGCTTTTAGGACGCTGAGAACGAAGACATGGAAAAGGTGTGGTAGAAAGCACGAGCCATGTGCCAGGGGGGTCTTTTGACACGTCTCGGTAGACTATTCCATTACAGGGCAGGCGCGGCTGTCACTCAAGATTGCCCCACCTGCTAAAAGTAAGGCAATCCCTGCCCTGGCTTCCTGGTTCGCTTCTTGGGAAGGATTTTGGCTTCTCAGCCCGGCAGCCTTAATAAAATCACGCCCTCCTTAACCTCTTCGCTCGATCTAGCATAGTAGTACTGTGATTAACCTCAAGGCCGCGCCGACGCCAGTGACAAGACAACGATCTTAGTCCTGAGATCCCAGATTGCCTCAAGTGCACATCGAGCATGACTTACTGAGGTGGATATCACAATTATCTTCCCTACTGATACGTGGAGAGTTATGTCAATGCTCAAGGTCATCTGTATACAACAAGGGGAAGGGTAGGAAGTGCAAATGATAGCCTCAGTTCCAGTACCGTGGTCTTCGCCCGCACCCGTGGTCGGCATCGATACATCTCATTGGACAATGGCCCAGCAGCAATGCACCCTCGTTTTCGCGTCACTATCTACCCGCATAAGTTTTGCTAGGGACTGCCAGCTGCATTGCTCTGGACATCATCTGTGACACAGCCCTGTACGTTGCTGTCCTGGTTTGTCCCCGTTCTCGGAAAGTCGCCGTGAACTATAACAGCCGCGATAATCAAACCGTGCTATAGTGTTTATGTTTCCTAGTCACTGCCTCAGGGTGGCGCCCCCTCATGTTTGTTCCACACTCTGCAAATTGAGGCGCCATCTAGAGCCTGCCGTCAACCACAGCGAGCATTGGCCTCCCGGGCTTAACAGCTCCGGCTCCGGTTCCGCAGGCGTTGAAGTGTTGAATTGACTGCTTTCCAATCCCGGTGCCCTACTTTCCAGCAAGGTTATACCCAAGAACTTATCTTACGCAGTCGAGAGAATGGTTAAGTGCGGTATACTTACCTTTACCCTGATTAGATTCTGGATGCCGTAGGAGAGGAGAAGAGCTATCGTCCTTTGCCCAATTACACCTACCCCGACTGACGTTCATCGGTTGCGTTCTGTAAAGCCTACCTACCTGAGAGTAAGGCATGTGACCATGGATGACCTTACGTAAATGAATGCCGCTCAGCCGTGTCCGGGCTGTGATGCCCGAGAATGAATTCGGTAATTGCTCGTTTTCGCGGAGTTGGACAAAGTGGGCACGTCATCAAGGTTCCCAATCTGTGTCCTCAGATCCGACTTACTGCACTGATCCTCTGCAAAGCAGATCCTCATGTGCGCCTGTCTCTGACGAATGTACCGCTCAGGATCACGGCATCATAATGCGCTGCTAGCGGGAGATTTAGCTCATGCTTCACACCAGCAGGAGGGGCAGGTGCGAAGCTTGGATGGTGTCAGTGGTGTGTGTCGAGGCCCGGATTTAGCTAAGTGGAAGGTACGTACTGGCATGTACGTACCTTACTGGAGTTAGCGGACGGGAGATGCCCGCTCTGGGCCGGTCCGTCTCCTACTGGGCAAAAACTCTCGACTCCTCTCAATTTTACACCAATTAGTTTACGGCATCGTCCTTCACCCACAATCACACTGCGTCAGACGAAGCCTTTTCATGGTACAAAAGCTCTGGCCTCGCTTCTTGCGGCTGGTGTGTGAGCCGTTCCTACAATAGATGAGAAGAGGCTTGAATGCTATGGTACATGCACGTCCGGAGTCCTCGAATACCGTGTACCACCCGGACACTAGGTGCGGGGCTCACTTGCGTGGGCACGCTGAACAAGGATACACGCTGAAAGCATTCCCCTTGGCGGTGGGTACTAAACCACCTTAGTACACAGTATGACATTACGGCAATAACACAAACCTGGAAGTAACACCAGCTCAATTGAAGTTTGCCCATCTATCAGCATCCACCCTGTGATGAGTTGAGAACTGACAAGATAGTGTCCTTTTCTAGGAAAATATCATCCGGGCAGCCTTGGAAGAAAGGCTGATAGCTCTCAATGGAAGGCGGCCGATTTTATATGCTCGATCTCAGCGGACCCTGGCAAGGGGTCACGATCGATGGCACAGAGCTTCCCCGGTTTTGATGTGCTCGGGCGATTTCTGGTTGGCAGATCTGGGAACTGCACCGCGCAAATCTGTGCCTCTGCGCTGGTAGCACTGTGCGACCACCCATTGGCACCCTCAAAAGGACCTTCCGGCCACTAACCGCTATCACTAAATGACCTGTCACTTTTTACTTTATAGCACAGACTGGAAGCATGATATCACAAGCGTCTTTTTGCCAACTTCACTTGTCACGTCCCGAATTTCAGAGCGGTGTAATCCGAGAATTCCGCCAGCTACTTCTTTCAGATCCTTCGCTCCTCGGCTGCATCTGACTACCGAGTTAGTGACCCATCCCGTCAGCAAAGGAGAATGATCGTCGATCCTGTAGTTGTTTCAATGGTGAGATGTTACGAATCGAGGATGGCTTGGCTCTGAGCCAGATCATTTCGCCAAAGGTCAGTGGCAAGCCGCCTCCCTACCCAACTACCTTGAAAAGTCATGGAAAACGCGGTGTCGTCGCCCTCCCACCATGTCCATAATGCCGGTGCTTGCCGACACTCGTGCACAGCGATATGAAAACAACTACCGCAATCTACGCAGTACGTCATACAGCATCTCACTCCAGCAATAGAACTGCCCATCATTGTGTTGTGTAGTGTAGGGTAACTGGGCATTTTACCCCTATAGAAACAGTGCTTCTTGGCCATTCAGCCTCAAGGGTCGTGGCGCTGCTATGGCCACCAGTACAGCAAGGAGAGCTATGTGTCCTGTCCCTGACATGTTAGAATAAGCGCAGCAGTTGATTGATCCCTTTCCAAACCCCCTTTCTGGTTTCAAACATCCAATAACCGGAGCTGAGTGACATATTCAGGATTCCTGCAATCAGCCACAGGCTGCAACGGCATAGCACATGCATCAGAGGGTACAGGTAGCACTGCAAGCGGTGAACAGAAGACTGGCCGTCATTGGCTCAGCACATGCAGAATGGAAATATGCTCTTTGAGAACTGTCCAAGGGCGATGGCCACTATTTCCACCAAGCATTGAAACCGACATCCACGAGCTTTTCAAGACAACGTCTAGCAGGACGAGCTACCACATCGCGTCGAGCAAGCTGTGAGACACAACTCGCTTAGCCAGCCCACCGCCCCCCCTGTTTACAGACCCTTGTCGACCAATTCCCAAAGGTTTGGTTGCCCGCCGATCCCCTGTTCGATGGTAATCTGTCTTGTCATTGGTCAGACATGGGGCTTAGGAACCGGGATGGGAGTGAGCTAACGTCAAGCTAAAACTCCGGGAGGCTCTTCCGGGACGCCAAACTCGCATTATACCTACAACATGTACTTGGTCCATGCAGCACGCGCAACATCACAAGTTTGCATCTGTCCAAACACTCATCTCATCCCGCTTTCGCCTGTTGTTGAGCCAATCGCATTCTGAGAGAGATGCGTGTCTCCCGTCTGAGATGTGGGGACTTCGGAGAACGATTTCTCTGCCAATATCCGATTTTCACGAAGGAGACATCACCGTAGTGTATTGTCAAATGTGTCCCTTGATCAATGATCTCCAGCGTTGATGGTCACGAGACTTCACGGGGTGACTCCCGAAATGAGGTGTTAAGCCACTTCCGTGCTCCTGGATTT
Source organism: Coniochaeta prunicola (assembly GCA_007388105.1). Lineage (NCBI taxonomy): Eukaryota > Fungi > Ascomycota > Sordariomycetes > Coniochaetales > Coniochaetaceae > Coniochaeta > Coniochaeta prunicola. The sequence continues at coordinate 9,571 of SMOB01000009.1, forward strand.
CTGGGGTTTTAGCTCAATCCCGCTGAACTTGGACCCGGTTGGACAGCTTTGCTTCGCTGCCAGCATCGACACTACCCACCAACAAGTGTCAACCCATCATCTTCTCCTTTCTATCGAGTGTCATGCAAATCGACACCAAACTGCAACATTACAATATCACGGAGCGCACTCTCGCTTCTGTTTGCCCTTCTGAGGTGTGATCAGGGCGCGAACTAAGCTCCGTCATGGGGTCAAGATACCAAACCGATTACGAACACTCATCGAATCAAGCGTGGGGGTTTCGTTTGACACGTGCACCCAAGAGTGCACTGTAATTGCCGTACGAACCCGTTCGTTATCGACATGACAAGCGACGCGGTTAGTGCGTTGCCTCTCTTGCCCGAGGGAATTGATACCGTGCCGCCGCATGAGGCGTTCCTGGCAGAAAGCACCGGTCTGGCATACCACTACTGTCTCGGGCGTGGGTGTCCGCTGTCACAACTACCCCCTCCCCAAATCCCGCGCTCCTAGGAAATGTCAACACCAACTACTACCACATCACCGAGCTCGAAGTTGGACGCAACATGATCCATCGGGACGCGATTGATATTCGTTCCATGTTCCACCTTATTGGTGACCCCTGGCCGGAGGTGGATGGTGCAACCATTCTGTCACATATCGTCTATCCTTCGTGGTTATGCTTCCAAATGTGCCATTCGCTGATAGCATGTATGGGATGAATCCTGTCATCAAATCACATATCGTCATAAGAACCAAAGATCAAGACGGGAGGTGATGTCGTCCATTCTCTCTGTCAAGTTCTTTTGCGTCGGCCCTTTGGAGTGACCGAGTCCCCGAGTCTCCACGAGGCCACGGATCCGAGTATCGATTATAATGACAGGCTGCTTCACCCTGCCATTGATCTTTTGCAAGAGGACGCCACGCTCATCATGTGTACATTATACCTAGTGGCGGTTTATCGACGCGTTTCATGCCTCGTGGATAAGCTTACTTTGTAGGAACAATACTAGTATGGAGGACATGAGTCGTGAGACTGCTAGATACGGCTGATAGTCACAGTGCTTGTTCAGCACTGTGGTAGTTGGACTCTCGCCAAGTCTGGATACTAATTTTGAAACCAATTCCACAGTATTTTGCGTCAAGGAGAGTTTCAAGCACATGTCGACTCTCAATTCGGAGACTTTCCCCCCAAAGCTGATCCAATGTCACGACTGTGAGCGCAGCGGCAGGTTCTACTGGGCAATAGCAACTGCCACTATACACAAGGATGTATGTCTTTGGCACTGTCAATCCCACGCTACCGCGGGATTGAGTTCTCCCGAGGCGTGGCTCTGGAATGAAACCTCGAAACAAACGTCACTCAACGCTTGTGACTGGACATGCGAAGTTGCGATTTCTCAGGCCGCTTACGACACATTGCAACCAGACACTGCCTCACCCAGCCACACCTCGATTTAAACAACCTCAGCTGCTCGAGCTAGTGCGGTTGCGCAGTTGAAGTTTCACATGGACATGTCATGCGGCACTGTGCGGACAAGCGGCGTCGATGTCGTCGAAGCAATTAAGCCTCATCTGCAATTGTGATGCCATCTTCTGGGGACGACGGCGCTGGTCAACAAGCCTCGTCGTCGCTGACGCACGCCACGTTATCATTCAACTGAAGGATGCCCCGGGATGCTTTATCCACGTGTCTTATGCCAGGCAGAGGTCCAGACGGCGGCTCATGCGGAGAACACGCAGAGGCACTGAGACATCGACGCAGCTATCGGCTCGTCGGATGACAAATGGGACTTCAGCATCGACGCGAACAGGGTAAGGATCTGCTGGACGTTGAGAAACGCGCTGGTTTGTCCATTAAGACTAAGCCTTTGAGATATCGACCTCGAGGCAAGCCACCGGCATCGCGTTGATATCCTGTAGGTTTCTACCCTGACAATCACGAACCAATTAACAATGGACAGTGACTGTCTTCTGTTGTTGAGGGTAGCATTCGAGGCTTTGTCTTTGTTGGGGAGGTCTACTTCTAAGATTTTAAGCAGTGTGATCTATGCTGTTGGGTCCTTCTACGGCATGGATAGACCCTGACAGCCGAGAAGCTGTTGGCCATTAGAAGATGGAGGTTGGAATAGACTTGCCGGCTTGAGCCAGTGCGCTGAGTGATTGCTGGTCCAGGCTCGGCGTTACACAACAGCTGCTCGCAAATTGCAATGCAGGGAGAACTTCTTTGGGCCAGTGGCCCCAGCTCCTCAATCACCGACCTCGAAGCTTCAATGAAACCTATTTTGTTGCCACTGATACCGAATGGCCTACTTGCCTCCTGTTGTTATTCATCCGCATCATGCCTGCCGAACCTCGTCTAGACCTATGCTCCTGCAGGACTGTGCAGGGCTGAACGTGGTCCCGACCCCTGCAGGGAGCTCTGATATCTTTCAGGTCCTTGCGACCGAGCATGTCGCCCACGTGTAGCACATGGCAGCGGTAACAGGCAGACAAGATATCAGCATCACCGACAAACAAATCCGTTACCGACGAGACGGGTAGCGCGCAGTGATCCAAGTCCCTGGCAGCGGGAAGCGGTCTTGTGATTTGTGATACGATAACACAAAGGCCCAGAATGGCCGGGTCACTCCTGATTAGTTACTCCCAATATGTCAACAGTTTGATAGCGCTCGTCCGGTGGTGACTTACAAGGCTGTCGAATACGAAGCCACAGCGAATACCGAAGCGCGGCGTTATCCATAGGTCCCTTGTCCGCCGAGTGATCGAATTTAAAGATATACATATCACAACTTCCATGTCCAGTTATCAGCCACAGACTGGCACATTCCGCCTTCCTTACCTTTCGGGGAGGTCTCAACGTCTTTCCGATCCAATCCTATGTCGTACAGCATCGTTGAGTTCTGGTTGGTGCATTTCGATACGATCTCATTTGCTCTTATTCGGACTTCTACCCGCCCTTACGCAACCCTAAACTCTTTTCTCGGTCTTGTACTGAATATGGATCTGGATCTTTGCCTCTAATTGCTCGGAATCGGCCTTTGTTCCATCTCTTGGCATCACCGCTTGGCACAGGAATGGCTAATTACCAGGCAGACGCTCTGGAAGGGGTTTCCAGGCCGAAAGTATCAAAACTTGCATTGCACTGTGTATTGAGGATCAAAACCCGAGTATCTGGACTCCCGGACATTACCTAGGTTGCAACTACTACCCTCCATCTCCCGAGACATACCCCGGCATCCTCAACTCAGTCACGGTGGCGTTCATTTCGTGGCTTGGGATGGTGTCCTATACCAACAGCACGCGCTCACGAACCAATACAGCTGCTGAAGCACCTGATTGTCACCGTCTCGGAGCTGAGACACTCGACTGCATTCTCGTTTACTTTTTGTCTCAGCCTCCTACTCACCACTTGTGGCGGCCTGCATGAGGCTTCGAGTTACACGGGAAAGCCAGACGCCACAGACAGCTTTTTCTCCACACTTTTACACAGTAGCTCCCCACACCACACGCATGCACTGATCCTTCTGCTAGTGATAGTTGAGACAACCTCAGCCCTCAAGCAGCATCCCCGCAAGCGCCGCCGCCGGCAGAGCTTCCCCGGCCAGAGCTAGGCGGTCGCGGGACGCGACATAACGGACCGTCTGTCGCGCTATATCGCCATCCCAAGGCAGGACGAGACCAAAGCGGAGATCTCTCCGTGGTGGGTGTGGCTCTCATCTGTGTGGCGCCTTTCGGACAGATGTCAGAAACAACGAATGATGTTGCGAAAGACTCTTGCGTTTTCGTTAAATGGACTGGATGATTGGCGGAACTACGGCCGAGAGGTGTTTGCAACTGAGGACCTGACTAAGGTAGGTAGTAGCCTTGATCGACATCGGCGACCTCTCCGACTGAAAGGATCTGACGGAGCTACTAGGTCGGTCACTAGACACCAAAAGGATCCATCGTCGACCCGCCTGAGTAGTCACGACCACCACCCCCAACACCTTATCTCAGGCTTATTCCCAGCCTCAAGCTCGAGAGACATGTCACGCACTGTATGGATACTCATCTTTCTCTAGGTTTACTGACACTATTCCCGCCCTCTCCACAGCGCGACAACATCCACTTTAGCATCTGCATCTCAGAGATTGCCTTCTCGTTATGCACACGCTCCCACCCACCACAGCGACGGAGCACCAATATCACACCTTTCCTGGACTCCCCCCTTCCTCACCCGCATCCATTCATCTACTGTAGCAAGTTCAGCATGCATCCAGTGGGCCTACCAGTGACATGCCCAGGACGCCGGCAGTTCCAGATCTGGATCGTGATCGACGCTGCCTCGAAGCGAGCATTGCACACTTGCATGTTAGGAAGCAAGGGATACGGCCCTCCCGCAAGCGAGACGCCATCCACTGCATGGTAAGTACCTTCTGTGGCGGGAGGGACTTACGGTGTAGAACACAGAGGGCTTGCAGACCGCAGCGGGAAAGATTCTCACGGGAAAGGAAGGATCTGCTGCGTGGCTGCCCTCCAGAAGCCAACCTGGAAGCCCGGAATATAGTGACCGGCCTATGTAACTGTACAGGTACGGGTTGTAACGCGGAACCTCGAAGCTTGGTATAGTCGAACACTGACTGTCATTTCCACTGCCGCGGTTTTTTTCGGTAAATGCCCTGTGTCACTTTTTCCCTAAGAGCTGGTGACGAGACATGTACCGCGTGGGTCGAAATGCGGTACCTATGCTACTGACTCACTAGGCAATTCATGGTGTGTTGGCGACGGAACAGGACTCCGAAGGTTCTTGTGAGGGACCGTCTCGCTTGTTCCCGGCCATCCGGTGTGTACATCGTGCCTCTGGCAAGATTACGGCGGAGGCTGGCTGGTTACAGGAAAAGGAGGTCCGGCGGCGTTCTGACATCAGGCGAAGCAGGCGCTCACGATCAGATGATCTGTGTCTTACCCTTTCGCATGAGACGCTTCCCAGAGCCTCGAGGGCCATGACGTCCCTCGTACGTCTTTAGGATTCCAGGAGCTCACCAGCGAGCAATGTCTCTTGAGAAGAGATGCAGATAGGTGCCTTGATCTACTGAGACTTCATGAAGCTCACCACCGAGCCAATTTTCATTGATATCACAACGAAGAGATGCAGACGGATGCCTTGAGCTCCTTTCCATCTGGCATTGAACCCAATTCACAGCCACAGACAGACAAGTATAGAATAAAAATGTATTTTTACAGACTACCTATCTAATACCATAAACGCCTATGAATGCGAAATAGACGAGACCCCCAGACGCTGCATTGGCCGTAAGATCTCATCTCGTATCGTCGTGAGACGAAACAGTAAACAAGCAAACTCCCAACAAACCTGGAGTCTCGAAGCGCAGAGAGACCATCCCGATGACAGGAACAGTCTATCCAGCCCTGCCTTATTAGTACAACACCATCTGACATGTATCCTCGCTCTCGCTCCTCCCATGATCTCTGTCTCTCGCAGCTAGCCTCAAGTTTTCGTACAGCGACTCTCTCCCGACGTGAATGCTCGCCTTACCGTGAACAAGCTCTCAAAAAGTCTCGACACGGGACTAACCTTCCCCGTAATCCAAACTTTCGTAGCAGGTCCCAACACCACCACCACCACAATCCATCTTCCTCTCCTCCAACCTCCACCAACTTCCCCTGAATCTCAACCAGAAGCCACCCCTCCCCACCGATGCAACAACCCATTAGCCCACCTCGAGTAAAATACCTCGCTTAGATGCTGACAGTGCTCGAGGCCAGGCAGGGCCTCCCTGCCGGGATACCTCGCCTCGACGCCGCCGCCCGCCTTCTCCGCATCCCTCGCCCCTTCCTTCGCGGGACTACGGCCGCCGCTCTGCTGCTCGAACACGCTGCTGTTCGCGTCCGGCGTCGCGCTGTCCTGCCGGCGCTGGCGGTGGCTTCTCAGGTGCGGGTTCGCGTTGCTGAGCACCAGCTTGCTCGGGCTGGAGCTTGTCGGTGCAGATGGTAGCAGGCCCGCCGGGCCGGGGCCGGGGGTCTTGATCAGCACGGTGCCCTGCGGGGTGTTGTTGTTGTAGTTGTTATCGTTAGTCGTCTTGGACGCGGGGGAGGACGGCAGCAGGGCTGCGGATAGCTTCTTGTCTTGGGACACGGCGGCGAGGAGGGTTTGGAGGAGGTGGTATGCGCCCTCCGGGTCCGCGGCGTCGAGGTGCGCGAAGGCGTCCGAGAGGTTGGCTATTGCGGCGCGCTTGTCGGAGCCGGCTGTCTGGGCGTGGAGCTCGGCGAGGCTGGGCTCTATCGCCTTGTTGTAGAGGCGCCGGCCGAGCAGAGCTTCCTTGCCGCTGGGCTCGGACGGGCTGGACTGTTTGCTGCCGGGTGGGCGGTTTTCGTCCGTCGAGGGAGTCGCGTCGGCGCCGAGTTGGCCCGAGGTAGAGCTGTCTGAGGGCACGCGTCGGAAGAGACGCATAGTCGAGCCGGTGTTGCCAAAGGACATGTCTGGCTGGAGGGGCCGCTTGAGGGCTGCGGAAGACGTGGTGGAAATGCGGCGGACGGAGCCCTGGGATGGTTGCTTCGTGGGTGATTGCGCGATGGCGATCGATGGTTGGCGCTGGACTGTTGCCTTGCGGACGGTTCCTGGTGTTGATGGCTGGAGGGGTCCGTCCTTGACGTCGAGCCTGCGCATGGCGTCCTCGACCGAGAAGATGGCCGATGGTTTCCTAGAGCGCACGGTGCCACGCTGCTTGGGTGCCACTGATCGGACTGTGTCAAATACCCATTCGTCTCTCTCGTCTGCGGGCGATATTGAGTTGAGAGTCTCCTGGTAGTAGACTGGATGCTTTGTGCGGGTTCTGTTTGCGTCCCACATCTGCTTTGTCGTAATCAGCTCCTGTAGGGCTTCCACCTTGCCGGCGTTTCGAATGAACTTGTGTTTGAGCATATCCTTCGCTGATGGCCTGAAGTCTGGGTCCTTGACTAGGCACTTTGCAAGAAAGTCTTTGAAATCCTTGCTGTAGTTACCTTCGAGCCGGGGTGGAGGGTTCTTGGGGATGTGAAAGAGGACCTTCATCGGGTGCATGGCGGCGTGAGGCGGTTCGCCCATTGCAAGTTCTATGGCTGTTATACCCAACGACCAGATATCGGCCTTGAAGTCATATCCAGCCTGTTGGATGACCTCAGGCGCCATCCAAAACGGGGTCCCGACGAAGGTGTGCCGTTGTGACTTGATGTTTGTGAGCTGGGCGGCCACACCGAAGTCGGCCAGCTTCACCTTTCCGCTCTCGGATAAGAGGATGTTGGCCGCCTTGATATCTCGGTGTATCTTGCCCTCTGCGTGAAGGTATTCTAACCCCCGGAGCAGCTCCCGGCAGACGATAGCGATGTGACCTTCGCTGAAGTTTCCGGGTTTCAACTAGAGGCCGTGAGCAGTTGGGCAAAGATGATCATACGGGAGCAGAAACTTACTAGATCCAGACATGAGCCACCACCTAGGTATTCCATAACGATCCATAGCTTATGGCCGCGCAGGAAGCTGGTCTTGTACTGTGTGACATAGGTACTCCCGCACGTGCTCAGGACGGCAATCTCTTGTTGTATTTCTTGGATGTCATCGTCGCTGGATTCCAGATCGATCTGTAAAGGGGACATATCAGCTTCAGGGTAGTTGGTGGTGATGGTGTGCTGAGTAACGTACGTGCTTGATAGCGACTGTCTCGCCGGTTGACTTGTCGATGGCCTTGTAGACCACACCAAAACTGCCACCTGCGATCTGTTAGTCTGAGTGCAAGGAACAGTTAGTAGAGTTGATGCGATGAATGACTTACGACCGAGCTCCTCGAGCATCTGGTAGTGGTCGGCAACGTCCCCCATCTTGCTGCAGGTTGAAGTGCTGTCTTCTTAACTTGTCTTGTTGAGTGGTATCCTACGATGAAGAGTCGTATTGCTGATAGAGGCGGTCCAAGCGAGAATGAGTTGACGCAGCAATGGCGAGAAGAGAGCACAAAGGGCCAAAGTCGAAGTATCTGGGGAATATCGGAGCGACAGATGATGAGCACTGAAGAAAGAGCTGAAGATAGCAGCTATAGACGGATGGTTGGTCTGGTAGCAGGGAGCTCGGGCCCTTTGTTTACACGCAGTTCAGGGGTCGGTTTGGGGCTTGCGGTAAAGTAGCAGGGTTGCCGAGCTAAGTGAGTGGAACCGTCAGCCGTTTGTAAGTGAAGAGAGGTCTGCTCTCTGGTTGTCAAAAGCATAAATGAGCGGAATCATGGTGTTGAGACTGTGCAATATCATGACGATGGGTGAGAGAAGAGGGCTTCGAGAGAGAGTGCAGGTTGCGGTCATCTTTTTGTCTTGACGGTCGCACTCTTCTGACCTCTCGACGTGCATTCCAGTCAAGTGCTTGCATTGCACTTGCAGCTCATTGTCACTGTGGTCCAGCGCTTGCTGAGGTGTGGATGGAGACTCTTCGGGAATGAGACTCTGTTAAGGCCTGTTATAGGTGGTGTCGCTGCTATGGCCAGAGAGATGCTGCCAGGCCGAGCAGCACACGGTTGAAAAGATGCCTTCTTTTGATTATTTACCATTGAAATGCCAGCTGCAAGATCTGGAAAGAGATTATACATACCTAGATCAATAATTGATGCGCATTTGCAATGAATGACCCGCGTGCTTAGTCGTTGTGAACTGTTGTGAAGTTGGGGAAGAAACTAGAGATGCACTAACAGATGGAAACATTAAATGCAGAATCAGAAGTACCCCGCGAAACTTAGGCAAAGTACGTACCCTTGTCCAAAGGTCCCTATTGGGTAAGTGGGGTTTTGCTCTTGTTGCTGTGTCAACCTGGACGTCACAAGAGCTGTGACAGACAAACATCTCGAGGACTTTGGCAGCGGCCCTTGTTCCATTCCTGTCCACCCGGTCTATCACTGTTTTGGCCATTCCTCTCCACCACAATCTTAATTGCACAGGCTGTGGTAATATTATCGAGTGCTTCATACTATCATAGCATCATACCATCACTGCATCACCGACCTCACCTTAACTTTCACATACCAACGTCGATACACGTTGTCGATGCCTTGAATGGCGCACACCCGCTTTACAACATCACTTGAAAACCTCTGCAAAGGCGGTTTGAAGTGCTCTTGATAGGCTGCCACAGTCTTCATCTTCTCTCCCCAACGCCTTCTGGGCGGGAAGGTTACTCTAATCCCAAGGTTAAGATATCTCGAGAGTCAACATGGTCTTGACGCCTCCACCGCTGCCCATGCGGTTCCCATGTTGGGTCCGCGCCGTCTATTCTTGGGGCGGAGAGGTGTGTATAACGTTTCTGGTTGCTCTTGTTAGGTTATGCTGACGATATTACAGTCCAAGCGGGACCTCGGATTCATCGAAGGCGACCTGATCGAATGCCTCAACGCTGGTGACGGATCGTGGTGGACCGGCAGGCTGTGGCGGGATAAGAGGATGATTGGACTCTTTCCATCAAACTTTGTCGAGGTGTTGCCAGAGACCTTCCGACCCATGAGCCGTTCTACGAGTCCGCTGCCCAACAGCAGCACTCCGAGTCCAAAGAACACTCCTCAAAAATCAAAGACGTTCCGCAAACCCTTCGAGGCATATGCCAAGGCACCACATTATACAACCGCCAAGATCAAGGAGACGTACAAGGAGGAAGCCGCGCCAAAAGCCACACCTATACGCTCGCGAGACAACTCAGCGAACTCGCTGAAGAGTAACCTAAGCAACATCCACGACAACATCCCAAGTGTTCCCACGCCTCCTCATGCGCATGGGTACGGATCCAGAGCTCCATCACCCGCACCCCCAATGCACGATTTTGTGTCTCGCGCACCCTCTCCCGCGCCATCATTTGCCCATCATCATCAGCAGCAGCAGCACTACAGACCGAGTCTCGAGAGAGCAGACTCGCCTCCTCCTCCACCACCACCTCCTCATCGACACGCTGTTGTTGGAAGGCACGGGTCGAACGCCTCATACGATAACCGCGATATGGAGCACAACCTTGGAAGACACGGTTCTCACGCTTCGTACAACAGCCATATACCAGAACAGAGGCCTGTAAGGCGCGGATCCAACCTGTCATACGAGAGCCGTCATCCGTCATATGACAATCGGATGCCCGAACATCTCTCTCGCCAACACTCTAATGGATCGTATGACCCTCGAGCCGCAGCGCATGTTTCAAGACACAACTCTAATGCTGGCTATGACGATGACCCTAATGGAGGGTACGCAGCGTACAGGCCGGGAGTGCATACTCCCAGAGTTCCTTCACCATGTCCACCTTCCCCCGGTGGAGGAGTCGAGGGTATGACACCTTCGCCCTTGAGAGAGGCAATGGACGACGTGATGGAGCAACTAGATGCTTTGGGCATGGGCCAGGACTCGGAACCACAGTCACCAGAACGATCCTTCGATCCTTGGTCACCCGAGTCCTTCGATATGCTACGTGACCGCTCGCCGAAGCGTCGCGAACCGCTCCGGCCTCAGACCTCCATGGGCATATCGCAACATTCAGACGAAGGTTACGAAACCTACAGCGGCAGCGGAGTCTCGTCGCGCGAACAGACCTTCCACGGCGCATATCCAGAGAGCAAGCAGCAGCAGCCCAAACCTGCCGATTTGAACAGCTACGTAGACCGGATGGAACGCAACATCCGCAACATGCACAGGCAAGACTCGGCCGTAGATGTCGAGGACGACGTACCGCCGCCGCCACCAAAGAAGCACCCGCTGTACGAGCGACCGAAGTCGTCCATGGATGTGCGCGAACCGCCCGCTCCAAAGCTGCGACACAAGAAGTCGGCTTATGAGGTCGGCCGTGAAATGCTCGGGCGGACGTTCACCACTAAGACAACCTCGACCACCACGACGCAAAGCACGAATAGGAGTCTCATGTCCGGCGTCTCGGCAGGCGCGATAAGTGCAACCAGTGCCGGCAGCCTTGCGCGGAAGAATATGACCCGAGTGCAGAGCGCGATGGGCATGCGGGATGCCGATATCGGCAGGCCGGAAACGCCGTTTACCGGAGTCACGTACCACAGTAGCCACGCATCTGAAGCTTCGCGGTCCAAGTCGCAGGCTGGATTCCACGAGCTGGACGTTATCGGGGGCATAGGAGGCCTCGTCCAGCCCAAGGCGAAGAAGCAGAATTTCATCAAACGCATCCTGGAGTCCGCCAAGACCGGTGTCGCTAGCACGCGCGGTAGTATCGCTACTGCCGGCGCCGGATCTGTCGCTGCCTCACTGTCGCGGCCGACGAGTAGAGCCGGCGGCTTGCCCACAGGTTTCGGACCGTCCATCGCAGGCGGTCCACCGCCAGAGCCGAGAGGAGACACGGCGCGGGAGATGGGCCTGGGCGGCGGTATCGACTGGGTCCAGGTCCGGCGGGACGTGAATCGGTCCAACTCCCTGAGCCGAAACGAGAAGATCGAGCGGAGGGACCGGTGCCTGATGCTCGACTACCCTGCCATCGAGCCGGTCGACGAGCTCTACTCCAGCATCCAGGGCGACGAGGACGGCGACGGCAACCCCATCCACCAGCCGACGGACTACCACAGCATCAACTTCAGCCAGGTGGACAAGAACTCGCGCTTCATCGCCAACCTCCCGCCTCAGACCACCGCCATAACCTTAGCGACCATGTACGTCTGCCGGCCCTACCGCAGCGATGTCCAGCGACTTCGCGCGATCTTCACCTGGGTGGCCGAGAAGATCTGTTGGGAAGAGGACTTCGAGGGCGAGATGGACACCCGACGCGTCATCGCGTCCAAGCGGGCCTGCTCGGAGGAGTACGCTGCGCTCGTGTACGAGATGTGCGGCGCCGTGGGGCTCACGTGCGAGATCGTGCGCGGCTACCTCAAGACCCCCGGCGAGATCCCCGAGACGAGCATCATGCCGCGGTCGAACCACTGGTGGAACGCGGTGCTGATCGACAACGAGTGGCGCGTGCTGGACTGCAGCCTGGCGTCGCCGTCCAACCCCAAGCGCGCGCAGTACTCGAGCGTGTCCGGCTCGTCGGCCGACGCGTGGTGGTTCCTCGCCCGCCCGACCGAGGTCTGCTGGACGCACGTGCCGGAGCACCACGCCCAGCAGCACATCGTCCCCCCCGTCGCGCACGAGATCCTGCTCAACCTCCCCTGCGCGTGCCCGCCGTACTTCCGCAACGGGCTCGCCATAACGGACTACAACACCGCCCTCACCCGCATCGAGGACCTAGAAATGGTCCACGTCAAGTTCACCGTCCCCGCAGACGTCGAAGTCGCCGCCGAGGTCGAGACGCGCGCCTACGCGCGCGACCCAGACGGCGACGTCTTCGAGTCGGGCGACGTGGTGCGCAAGCGCGCGCTCGCACAAGCCGAATGGTTCGGCGGCGCGAAGCGGTACACGGTCAAGGCCGTCCTCCCCGGCGACGAGGGGACGGGTGCGCTCAAGGTCTACGCCGGCAAGCGCGGGCTCATGCACAGCATCAAGGACATACCGCACCCGCTGGCCTTCGCGGTGCCCATCGTGCACACGGGCGAGAACCCGCCGTACGATTTCGTCACGCGGCACCCGACGCCCCACGCCCAGCGCCACGACATCTACGTCGTGCAGCCGCAGTGCCAGCGTCTGGCGCTCAACAACACGTTCGTCTTTGCCATACGGCAGCACCCGTCTTCGCCCACCGACGGGGCGGAGATGGCCATGACGCCGGCCACTAACGGCAGGGGCCCGAGCCCGATCCCGTTCGCGCGGCCCGGCAGCGCGATGAGCATGACGAGTTCGTCGGCTGCGGGGTCGAACCCGTCGTCCTCGTCGTCGTCTGGGGGAGGTGCGGGGAGGAAGCCGGCCAAGCTGGCGATACAGACGCCCGGGGGCAAGATACTGCGGCTGATGAGGAAGGAGGACCGCAAGGGGGTCAGCGTCGGTAGCAGCGGTGGTGGGCGGGACGAGGAGGTCGGCGACGGGGGCACGTGGGAGACTATCATCAAGTGCTCTGAGAGGGGAGTCTGGCGGGGTTTGGTCCTGGCCGATCGGACGGCGCGGTGGTGCGTCTTTGCTGAGTGGGTTTGTGTTGGGTGAAATGTGCTTCGTGATGCTACTGCATGGGATGGTCCTATCACGGATGGAGGAAAGGGGTGCTGCGGTGTTACCCCTGGTTTGGCGCAGGTTCGTGTACGACGATGGTGAAAAGGCAAAGGTGGTGTCGGAGTTTTGGTAGCTGTTTTCCCTGGTTGATTTTGGGGTTTGATTTCTTTTTCGGAGACATGGGCAAAAGAGTGCTCTGCCATGGCATATAGGCGGCGTTTTGTACTGAGATCTCGGTGGCTATTCGATCTCGAAATGGGGGTCCTTGATGTTTGTTCACGTCATCAATGCTGCAGATGCAATGCTTTTGTAGTTAATGTACGAATATGACACCCTTGATGGCGAGCTTATCATCCACCACTTGTGATCCTCTCATCTGAATACTGTTGGGCATGGATCGCCCCGAGGCCGCCGCGTCACTGTCCACATTGGCAGGATCAGCAGGGCATCTGTACGAGCAAGCCAGCATCAACTATGATACAGTTATGGACAGAAAGCATGGGTGCAAACCCCATGTGAATATTGCACACAGAATTATTGCTCAATGCTGAATCATTAGATATTAAAGCCTCCGTGGCTGTATCTGTCTACCCAACGCAGTGTCCCTCGCTATCAGTTAGTACTCCTTTAACGCCTGCCCCAAACTCGGAAACACACGAATCTCCAGTAGCAAGATAGAAGGCAGGCTACTGGTACCAGTGAGAGTGCCTCCCGTACATCATCATGCTCTCTGCCGGCACCTCGCTTTCCGAGCACCAATGCCACTGGACAAGCGCTTTGTCCATCCAGGCTCTCCTGCTCAACAAACCACTCCATTGACCTCGTCCAATGCATCTTCTCGCCAGCCCTCTCCCCATCCAACGCCTCTCAGTCCACTCCCAAAGATAACTCCAAGCGCCATCAAAGCTCCCTAACAACAGCCTGGACAGTCTCCACCGTAACGGCAGCCGGCGTCGCGGTCCCTGTCCCCGCGACCGCGGCAGTGGCGCTGACGACAGCCTCCTTGGCCAGGCCGACGACGTCGACGTTCTCGCCGTGCATGTAGAACCAGGCGCGTCCGGCGATGAAGGCGATGTGCTGCGGTAGGTAGAGGACGGAGGCGAGGAAGGTCAGACTGAAGAGGAGGAAGAGGATGGACCCTTGTTGCACGCGCTGTTAGTTGGCTAAAGGAGGAGGACAAGTGGATGGAAAAATATGGCCACCCAGACAAGACGGGAAGGGTAGGAGGGAAGATGCTTACAAAAGAACAGCTTCTCCAGCGGGGTGAACATGTAGACGCTAAAGGTCACCTCGACCTGGTAGACCTTGAGTTGCAGCCATTTGCTGAAGCGCTCGAGGAGAGACATGGTGTGGCGCTTCTTTTCTCTTGTTTCCTTTTTCTGATCGTGGTTTATGGCTGTCGTCGATAATGGAAGTCTCGTCAGGTGTCTACTAGACAGCAGAATGAACAGTTGATCTGGTGGAGTTCGCTATTGGACGTCGATGTCGGCAAGGAAAGTCAAAGAAAAAAAGGAAAGTTGCGCCTGAAGTCGCCAATGTCCCCAAATCCTGCCTGTCATTCCATCCGATCTGAGATTAACTAACTTTCAGGAATCAGGGGTCCCGGCAGAACCGGAGAGTGCTATGATTGGCCAATCCGCCCTTGACGGTCCGGCGTCGTCCACCTCGACTTCCACCTCGGCTCTGCGTCTTGAACTAGCTCGAAAGACGTCCTCAGGGTTAGTAGTCAATAACTCGACACAGAAATGTGATCACCTCAAGAGGTGCAAAGACGAACATAAGGCTTCACTCCCATGCTCCGCGCACTCGGCAACCTGGTGCCATTACAGCGTAGCAATGGTTTCCTGCGAGCAGCGGCGTCGGCGGCAGCCTTCAGCACTTCTTCCCCTTCTGCCATAAAACAGATGCCTCCGCGCCCAAAGCCGCCTCCAGAGGAGGAAATAGAAGAATACTTCATCCACGGCAGCGGGCCGGGCGGGCAGAAAATCGTACGTGGTGCCTGCTTGCCGTACAACAAGTTTGCCAACTGGGTTGGATGAATGGATGGCACTAACGCTGGTACTTAAATCTGTATAGAACAAAACCGCCTCGGCCGTCCAGCTAAAGCACCTCCCGACCGGCATCGTCGTCAAGTCGCAGGCGACGCGCTCCCGCGAGCAGAACCGCAAGATCGCCCGCGAGCTGCTGGCCGCCAAGCTCGACATCCTCGCCAACGGCGAGCAGAGCCGCACCGCCATCGTGGGCAACGTCAAGAAGAAGAGGGCCGACAGCGCGGCCAAGAAGGCCAGGCGGAAGTACAGGAAGCTCGAGGAGGAAAAGGCCGGACAGAGTGAAGCAACTGCGTCTCGCCAAGCAGAGGGTTCTTCTGGTGCTTTTGGAGAACAGCCGCCATAAATATTAAAACATGTGCAATCACTCGGGTCAAATTCTTCACGAGAGCACGGGGGGAAGCCCTTCGTAAACTCTAAAACATTTTCTTGACGGTCATGAACCTACGGAAGAAAAGTAACGCATCCATGTCATGATTCAGGCCCCAGTATAACTGTAAAACTGTCCGAGACGAATCAACCTCCGTTATACTTGTCCATAACCCCCAATTCCCCTAACACACACAAAGTACCCGGCATCTACCTCCCCTCCCCTCCTCCTACGAGAACAAGAGGCCAAAGGAGAAAAAAAGACGCCCGCCCTCCAATCGACGACAGATCAAAAACTTTTCGCGCCAAATACGAGCCGAGAGCCGCTGTAACTACATGCCAGACGTCGGAAAGGGTCTGCATATCGCTTGACCTCGTACAACGTGGTATAGTCTTCGAAGGAGTCGTGATACACCGGCGGTGATACCGCTTAGAAGCACTTGCGGTGCACGATCGAGGGACCGCTCTCGTCGTACTCCTGCTTCGAGATCCACATCTGCTGGAAGGTCGAGAGAGAGGCCAGGATGGAACCACCGATCCAGACAGAGTATTTCCGCTCGGGAGGAGCAATGATCTTGACCTTCATCGACGAGGGAGCAAGAGCAGTGATCTCCTTCTGCATACGGTCCGAGAGACCGGGGTACATGGTGGTACCACCAGACTAAAACATTTGTTAGCTGTTGCCTATTTTCTTTTTCTTTTTTAATTCTTTTTTTGTAATGTTTGAGGAAATGACATACCATAACGATGTTACCATAGAGATCCTTCCGGACGTCGACATCGCACTTCATGATGGAGTTGAAGGTGGTCACGTGGATACCACCGCTCTCGAGACCGAGGACAGAAGGCTGGAAGAGAGCCTCGGGAGCGCGGAAGCGCTCGTTGCCGAGGGTGATGACCTGACCGTCGGGAAGCTCGTACGACTTCTCCAAGCTGGAGCTCTGGGCAGCGGTCTGGATCTCCTGCTCGAAGTCGAGGGCAACGTAGCAGAGCTTCTCCTTGATGTCACGAACGATTTCGCGCTCGGCAGTGGTGGAGAAGGCGTAACCGCGCTCGGCAAGGATCTTCATGAGGTAGTCGGTCAAGTCACGGCCAGCCATGTCGACACGGGCAATGGCGTGGGGAAGAGCGAAACCCTCGTAGATGGGCACCACGTGGGTGACACCGTCACCGGAGTCGAGCACGATACCGGTGGTACGACCAGAGGCGTACAGAGACAGCACGGCCTGGATGGAGACGTAGAAGGCGGGGGCGTTGAAGGTCTCGAAGACGATCTGTGTCATCTTCTCACGGTTGCTCTTGGGGTTGATGGGAGCCTCGGTAAGGAGGACCGGGTGCTCCTCGGGAGCGACACGGAGCTCGTTGTAGAAGGTGTGATGCCAGATCTTCTCCATGTCGTCCCAGTTGGTGACGACACCGTGCTCGATGGGGTATCGGAGTGTGAGGATACCACGCTTGGACTGTGCCTCGTCACCGACGTACGAGTCCTTCTGGCCCATACCGATCATGATGCTAATATGCGGTAAGCTTGAGCCCTTGCTTGGCGCCACGGCGCTCCGGAATTGTGTTGTACTAACCCATGATGACGGGGACGACCGACGATAGACGCTGAGCAGATGTTAGAAGCCCGTTCCTAGCTTATCTTTGGGTCCCGCCGTCTGCCAATGGCAGCGGGGTATCGCGTTGCACGGGGGCACTTACGGAAAACAGCCCGAGGAGCATCGTCACCGGCGAAACCGGCCTTGCACATACCCGAACTATGTCCTTGTTAGCATTATGATGATGAAGGAAGGAGGTCAACTCCGAGTGGCTGTCCCTCGGCGTCGTTATTGACGCGGGGGAAGCTCGAGCTTCCCAAGCTCCGCAATCCGGCGGGTGCGGGAGTCGGTGAGACTGAGGGAAAAGGTAAGCTTACCCATTGTCGATAACGAGGGCGGCAACTTCTTCTATAGTTTGGAGACGCGAATCAGTAGCTGATCGTCATGTGCAAGATGATGATCTTCTATCTTGGGCGGCGATGGTTGAGCTCGGTCGGCCCGGCGGGATGTGGCTTACCCTCCATTGTGACGGATTAATGTGCGGTGCGGTAAAGAAAAAGAATCAAGATATTGGTCAAAAAAGGCGAGGATGCGAATTCAACAAGCTCGAGGGGATTCCCAGATCTACGAGCGAGGCTTGCGAGAAGACTGCTTGGATGGCAGAGGAGATGGACGGGATCACTTGGAGGTTGGTTTTCAGGTTGAAGTGGAGTATGGAAAGGGGGCAGGTGAATTTAAGGTCAGAAAATGAGTTGACGTTGAGGAGATGTGGGAAGTGGGTTTTGGAGGGGACAGGCAGGACAGACGAAGGAGCAGCTGGCGGGGGTTTCTGTCGATGCGACGATGTCACAAATGGCAATTTGTGGGGCGCAATGCTAGCCACCACCTCAACCAGCTCACTCAGCAGCACAATCTCTTGGCCTAGGTGACAGCTATGTTCCTGCCCTAAAGTATTACTGTGGTGTTATTTTATCGGTTTTGGAAGCCGTGGTATCGGGATAGCCTAGGCACCTGCTACTTTACGCGCTCTCTCCACGATGGCGGGGCTAGCAAGAATGCACCTGAAGTGATCAAGTTCCGGGTGGTTGGGTTTTGCACGCCACCGCGTCGTAAGTCGACGGGGCTGGGTCGGCAACTTCTGTAGCAGACATGCCGAACTTCATACTGTTCTTTGTCTCTGAGATCCACCTGGAAGGGCAAGGCTACGTTAGTTTCTCGCCTTCAGAGACAAGCTCGACGGGACGACGCGAATGGAAAAATACGGCAGCCTTGGCATGAGGCTGCAGCTGACGTACGCGAGCTCTATACGTCTCACCGTAGTTCGGCCAGCCAAGCAGGCACTCTTTTTTATAACTGACTACCTGGAACCTTGCCAGGATGTCCATCAGTTGCATGTCTGCATGACCGGAAGTCCGCCCGAAGCTCCAGGACTTCGAAACTAGAGCCCTGACAACTGCGCGGCCCGGTGGGACGGCATAGTATAAGAGCTGTGCTAAAGTCCTGCTGAGAAGGGCTACACGTGCATCTTGAACTGTCAACATCTACGATGCCGTTTCAGACATGTGCTGAGCAGCCTATGCCAGGACAGGGAAATCAATTGGAACGTAAGCAGAGTGGCTACTTCGAGCGCTCCCCAATTAGTATGGAAGCTACTCGTTCCTCACCGCTTCGGAGCGGCGTGGAAGCTGAGAGATATGGTGGGGCAAACTAATACGTACTGTGTTGAGGGGCAAGGAGGGGTAAATCGTGCACGGACCCAGCGACAGCTTGGACGATAAACTCTGTCTGTATAGACGATAATGGCCGTTTAGCTACAGGCTAAGCCAGAAGAGGAACAAGAACTTTCCCGAACGTTCATGAAAAAGGCAGTGGTACAAAGTACCTCGACTCGAGATCTGATATCAAGACTGCCTTACATAGTATTGTGCTATTCCAGCTCTTTGACTACAACATACAACATCGAACACTGTGACATATACGCCTTTGATCATAAGTGAACATTGCGCATTTTACAGGCGACCAATACCTACTCCTGAACTATCAATTCCAGACCGCGCAGACTTCAATTGACAATCTGGTACCAATATATCAGAACCAAAATACCACCATCGCATCACATCACACACACAACACAACCTTCACAATGTCTCGCAACCTCAACGACCTCCTAAAATGGTCCATCGAGAACTCAACCCGCTCAGAAGATGCCCCAGACTCCAGAGAAGCTCCTGGGTCCGCACCGACAACCTCCAACGTCCGCGACCTCGACCCGGAGCTCCTCAAAGCCCTGATGGGCGGGCCCTCTGACGCGGAGCTGATGAAGGCCGCCATGGAGGTGATAACCTCTGACGACCCGGACGTGACGCACGAGAGCCGCGTGACGGCCTTCGATAACTTCGAGCAGCTGATCGAGTCGCTCGACAATGCCAACAACATGTCCAACCTGGCGCTCTGGACGCCGCTCGTCGATCTACTATCCCACGACCACCCGGACTTCCGCCGCTACGCCGCCTGGTGCGTCGGCACCGCCGTGCAGAACAACGCCCCCAGCCAGGAGAAGTTCATGGTCGCCGGCGGCGTGCCCAAGCTCGTCGCCCTGGCCGCCGGCGACGACGAGAAGGACCACCAGGTCAAGCGCAAGGCCGTCTACGCTCTCAGCTCCGCCGTCAGGAACTACCAGCCCGCCATGGACGAGGCGCATCGGGAGCTGGGTAAGCTCGGCCTCGCAGGAGACAGGGAGAAGGTGGATGCTACGGATATGGATGCCATTGACGAGATAATGGAGTCTCTCCGGGAGAGGCTGAGCAAAGTCTAAGGGGGCAGCAGGGTAATGGAAACCAAATAAAAAAGGGCACTGGTTTTGCATTGTCGGCGTTCAGGATGAATGGAGCAGACGCAGGTTAGCATCTGCCTTGGGTTTAGACAGGTGGTTCTGGAAGGTCTGACACCACACAAGATGTACCATTAGAAATATGATTCGCCCTACAATGGAGGCGATCTGATGACACCATATCTCTCTTCCCAGTCTATGTTGGTCTTACACGATATACAGTGAATATTGTACATATCTCGCCCCGCCGTTATCCCACAGCACAGCGTTCTAGTTGTTCAGCTTGCCGTAGAATGGTATGCCGAGAGTCTGGAACAGTAGCCTCGCCTGCCTGTCCGAAGTCGCCGTCGTCTTGACGAAGACACGGCATCCGGGAAGCATCTTTGCTGGATACATCTGTGAAACAAGAAGCGTCAGTACGCGCTCAGGAGTATCAGCAAGGGAAACGCAAGACTCACATCGAAGTTGACCTCGATCTCCGGGAAAAGCGCCATGTCCTCGGGATTAAAGCCCCAAGACAAGTTACCAGAGCTGTCGCCCGTTGTTCCTATCCCTTCGAGTTAGCAAACTGTCACAATACCTCTCCCCTCTTCGGCCCAGTCCCGCAGCAGGGAAAGAGAAAAGAGCAACTCACCACTAATACCCCTCCAGTCCTTAATCCGCGGAAACACAAACTGCACACACCGATCCACAAACTCCAGCGCCGCATCCCCCCCAATCGTCACCTTCACCCCCGCCTTCTTATCCTTGGTGAGCCCCCACTGCACCACGCTCTTCCTCGTCCTCGTGACCTCGGGCATCTGCCCGCTGATAGCCAGCAGCATCGTCCGCGCCACCAGCAGATGGTCCTCCTCCTTGAGCGCCCTCGGCACGAAGCAGTCGATCGTCACCTCCTTGATCTCCGGGATGTTGTTGAACGCGATGTCCCGCTCGATCAGCGGCAGGTGGCTGTGGCCCCTGGGTCCCCGGAGGGGCCTGTTCTTGTGGTACGGCGACGAGTCGTCCCACGCCCTCAGCCGCTGCGGCGTGGGCCGCTTCGGCGTCCCCGGCGGGGTGTGCAGGTACGTCAGCGTCAGGAGGTCGGAGGCGATGGTCGACTCGTAGGTGTGTCTGATGCGCGGGATGTTGAACGGTCCCGGGATGAAGTCGCGGGCTACCGGGTCCGAGGAGGGCGGGGACTGGATCGGGTGGAGGGGTCCGCGGTTGAACTTGGGCGGGTGGTATTGGTATCTAGCGAGTTGCATTTTGTCAGTTACATTTCTTCGTTGAGCTCCCGGGTCTTTGGAGTGAGTGAAGAGAGGTGAAACCTACCTGCTACCCGGCAGACCTTTCCTCCGCTCCATCTGACGCTTCCATGGCTTGAAGGACTCCTTGATCTCGGGGGTAGGGCCGGGCACGTTGAGGCCGGAGTCCAGCTCGATGTCGACCAGTTCTGGCGCGGGAGCTTCAGCGGCGGCAGCTGACGAGGAGCTTCTTTTTAGGGTGAGCGGTAGGGCTGCTGCTTGTTTAGACATCGG
Source organism: Coniochaeta prunicola (assembly GCA_007388105.1). Lineage (NCBI taxonomy): Eukaryota > Fungi > Ascomycota > Sordariomycetes > Coniochaetales > Coniochaetaceae > Coniochaeta > Coniochaeta prunicola. Next base: position 30,947 of record SMOB01000009.1, read on the forward strand.
TGCTACCCGTAGACACCGGAGTGCCCGCGGGGCGTTGATTGCAGCCATGGTTGAGCAGACTCGGTCGGGCCAGCTCAATGGGTCGACGTCGAAGCTGGAAATACCAGCATTTGAGTTTCGCGACTTTCCATTGCCCGGAAATTTTCTGGAGCCGCACGGACCAGGAATTGACCTCCTGAATAGCACTCTCGGGGTTAGGGTTTTCTATGGCGATTTTAATGACCATCTGGCATATTGGCAATGTGAAGGATTTATTTATCATATCCTTTGATCTAGTCAATTTGTACATAAGGTTCTATGGATAGTAGTAGGTGCCTGTTATGGCTATAACCTGTCTCTATTCTATATCGATTCCATTGCTCGCGGCTTCATCACGACTCGCAGTGATCTCTGAAGCCACATCGACTAGACTACTCACTGAGTGAACTGTTCAAATGATTGGATTCAGTGACAAGTTATATCGGTAGTCTCCTGATCAATAGCTGAGTCGCTGATGAAAATAAGCAAACAATGTCCACCCCTCTCTATCCAAGTTATATATATGCAAAACCGTCCATACGCTGTTCTAATGTCATAACTCATAAACCTGTGTCCCACATACCAATCCCTTCTCCCCCCGTCCCCAGCAGACAGCCCCCTACACAAGCTGACTAGGCCTCCTCTGATTCCCAGGCTGCGTCCCGACGCTCGTGCCCCTATTCCGCCCAAACATGCGATGCCGCAGACTCTCGGCGTGACTCTCCCCATTACTCGTCCCCGTCTCCTTCCTTTCCAGCGCCTCCGAGATCGCATACCCCTCCTGTATAGTCGCCGGCGGCGGGCTCCTGATACTCGCCAGCCTCGCGACCCCGTGCTCCTGCTTCCGGCTCTCGTACACGTCCCCGAACGCGTGCGGGTCCGACTCCGCCGCCATGGCCGCCGCGAACGCCTTGCCGCTGGCCCCGCGACTCTCGGCCCTCTGCCGGACCGAGTGCGACGGCAGGAGCGGGTTGCCCACGCGGAGCGGCTTCGTCGGCGCCGGCCTGTCGCGCCCCGCCGGCCCCTGGGCGGCGGCGTCGGGCGGCGGCATGTTGCTGAGGTAGAGCGGCCAGTCGTGCGTGCCGCCGGGCTGCTGGTGGCGCGGGCCCTGGATGCCGAGCTCGTGGATCTGCCGCATCAGCTCGACGGCGAACTTGTCGTGCCGCTGCAGGCGGACCAGTTCGTTCTGGTAGGAGCTCTTGTGGAAGAAGATGAAGTTCATCGTGATGCTGTACAGCTCGTCGATGGTTCTGACTTCGGTCAGGATCTTGGGCGCGTAGTCGCGCTTGTTTTCGAGCACGAACTGCAGCATGCGCGCCTTCAGCTCGTCAATCAGGTCGACCGAGGTGCCGAAGCGGAGTTTCAGCTCGACCGGGTCGGCGAGTCCGGTACTGCGCCGCTGGTTGAGGATGAAGAGCGTGTTGAGTAGCGAGTTGGGGGCTTGGACCGTGTGGCCTTCCATCTTCTTGAACTCTGTGTAGAGCAGGGAGATTTCTTGGACGTAGTAGTCGTCGCCTCTCATGAGACTGCCGGTGTTGCCGTAGATAGTGACGCGATCGCCGACATCAAAGGGGTGCTTGACGAAGACGAAGATGATCGACTGCAAGAATTCCTGCGCCGTGGCCTGGAGAACCCACGCTAGGCCTAGCACCACCGTGCCAGCCGACGCCAAGGCCGCAGCCGCGCTGTTCGATATGATGCTGACGAAGATTATGATGGCGATGACAAAGATGACAAAAACGAAGACCTGGTCCAGCTTCTTGATAACCGAGTCAAAGTCCTTGAGCGACGCGGCGATGGCTTTCTTCTCGAGGTGGATCTCGTTACACACCAACTCGAGTTCTTCCATGGTGATGTCTCCGTTAAGGTCCTTGTCAAAGACGCTGAAGCACGTCTCGGCGTCCTCGACCGAAGTGAAAGCTGGCTGAAGATCCTCAAAAGTGATGGTATCGCGGTCAGGGCGCACAAAGGTGCGATAGAACAGCCTCGCAAGCGTGTGGCTCGACGGAGTGTTTCGAAGCAGCTCCTGCACCACCTTGCGAGGGTGGTTCTGCTTCAAGATCTTACGGCCCGTGAAATCACCAGCCATCCTGTTGGCGACGTTGCCGAACCTGTGCAGGGTCCGCCGAGCATTGTGATGGAAGGTCTGCAGCGGCGTCCGCGCCCCCGAAGTCTGGTTGTGCGCAAACTCGTCCCAATCCGCGTTCCTCGATAGTTCCAGTGTCTTGGCATATTCGTACAGACGGACGCAGTAGTCCGTCTCCAGACGGTTCTGTGCGATCCTGTCCGAATACGTCCTCATGTGGAAAGATGTTGCAATCCACTGGATGAGTATCTTCTCGACAAAGTTTAGTGTCGCGAGGACGAATAAGGCGATGATGACCTTTTCAACAATGTCGATCCACTTGATGTATGGAGGTTTGGTGTCCGGCGCAACATCAACCCGGTGAGAGTTGACGATGGGCAAAAACGAGGCGATCACCGCCAGCATCCACAGAAAGAGAGCCATGTGCAGCTCTATCTGCCGTCCAATGTCCTTCCACTTGTTATGGTTGCCAGAACCGAGGAGCCTAGCGCCCAGCTCCAGGATGAAAGGCATGACGGCCGTGACCAGCCGGGCCGCCCATAGCGTCAACCACACGACCTCAAGCCAGATGCCAAACCACAAGAGCTGAACGCCGTGGGCGCCTCCAACGGGTTTGCTGTGGCGGTCATAGGCATAAATGTCAAGTAGAATAGGGATGAGCAGAATCACAGCGACCGGTGTAAGGTAGGCGACGTAGCGGAACACACGCGGGAAGCGGTTGATCCGCGTCCATAGCCTGGTTAGAACGGTGGACTTGTGGGTACTGTGCACGACGGGATGAACCCCGGTGGTGTTGAAGGTGTCCTCAGGCTCCCTCTGAATGCGCGACCTGGATCCCGAACGTCTGGAAAGGCGAGACTGGCCCTCATTCTGGGAGACCAAGCGTTCTATCCTCAAGAGCTCGAGGTCGTCGCATAACCTATGTGCTGCTTCCCGGTCGTCCGCCACTGGGCTAAATGTGTTCTGCTCAGGGGCCAGGTGAGTGAAGTCGAACTGCTCCTTTTCTGGATCCATTCCGGAAGGAGTGGCGTCCTCAATACGGACGTTGAAGGTTGGGCTTGAAGACCTTCGTCCCCGAGAGGGAGACCGCTGCCTCGAGCTCGCTGGTGAAGCCGCCATGTTACGATAGGTATTATCCTCGTCGACTTATACAAAATAATAGGTTTCAGAGCTATAAGTTGAGGTGACTGAGCACCCACCAAGGCTGTCAACCAAGGGTCAGTGATACTGCCACGACTGCGTGGCCGTCTGTCGAAGGTATCAAGAGTTAAGTAATGACAATTAACGAGGGTGCTCCAGAAGGTTGGAGTTCAAAGAGTGGAAGCAGATCTGTGGAGATGAAGTAAAGAGAGGACGGCGATATCTATCTCTCGCCGCGTATTGCGCCGTGTTCGAGACTCTGCATCGATGGAAGGACAGGAAGGGACCATCCTGCCAGATTTCAGCGGGACGCGTCGGCCTTGACTCCCAACAAGGTTCGAGGTGTCGATATTCTCCATCTTTCGACTCCATTTTTCTGTTTTGTCAACAGCGCAGAACAGGACAGGCCGAAGAAATGCCATTCCTGATAAGGCACGGCGGATCGATAAATGTGGAGGGCGCTTGTAGATCGCCTCCATCTCGCCTCTTCAGTGGCCCAGTCCACTGAAAGCTATGGGCCTTCGGGGCAATCACAAGCCCGTATATCAGCAGCAAAGCACTTGGCAGGCACAAGCAGAGACAGACGGCAATCTGATAACCGAATGCAAGAAGCGACAAGACACTATGAAAGTGCGAAAGACTTACATGTGTAGCCCTCGTAGGGCTCAGCTCAGACGAAGGCGAGACTTGACCTTGGAGGAGACAGAACTTTCTACGCTTCAACATCTATATGCATGTGCGCGTTAAAATGTCATGTATGTCAGTTCGACTGTCACTTGGCAGACGGTTGTTTCCGGCGTCTGTCATGGATGAAGAATCGAAGGGTTGAATAAAGGTTTCCCTCGATCTCGAAATGCCCCCACGGCCAGGATGATGGATTTGCAAGGATTTACATGGATGGCATGGACGCGAAGTTCCAGCGCCAAGCTGAAATGGATCCCAACGTTTTAGTGGACTCTGACGTCACGGTCCATAATTTTGCGTCCCCTAAAATCTCAGCTCGGGTCTCGGACGAGGAAGACGACGACGACGACGACGATCCAGCACGGAAGATGCCGCGGTCGTAAAGTAACTGAATCAATCCGAGCGAGGAATGATGGGAGGTTCGCCGGTGCTGCCACTATGTTGTTGATTTTTTGAGTCTCTGGTCTGGTGCAACATGCCTCTCCGTCCGCCGTTAACGACACCAATAACGGCGTCACATACAGTCCTGGCGAGAGACAGACAATATCTAGCGTGCGCGACGACTTGGTGTAAGTATGGCCTGCGGTGATGGATTGAACGAGGTCAAGCTACAGCACATGCCTACCCTGAGCTGCTGCATCCAACCACACTGAAACCAGGCTAGCATGATGATCTCAGTCAACATGGATCAAGACGACTCGGGGGTAATATTACGGATTGTTCATTATAGTAGCTTCTAGTGAATGCGTTCGTCTATTTCTATTCATCTCCACACGAATATCACAACCAGACTCGTTCCCCTTCAGGCACACCGCCCTCACCACGCAGCAATCATCCTCTTCAGCACCTCGTCGTTCATCTTCCACAGCTGCGTCGAGAAGTCGATAGCGATAGCATTGCCCGTGAACCACGTCGACCGCTTGCCCTGCAGACCATACATCTTGCTCATCCAGCCAGAACGCATATCCGCCGCCGTCACACCAAACCCGCCTGGCCCGTGATCCGACCACTCCACGACGTTGAGCGGCTTCCCCTTGAGCGACGGCACGGTGCCCGCAGCCGCCATGTTCTGCAGGCTCTGCTGCGCCACCAGCGTCGCAGCCGCCGGACTGTACAGCAGGTACGGATTCCCGCTAGTGCCGATGCTGAACAGGTCGGAGTCGTTGCCGTAGCTGCTGAAGCTGAGCACGTGCGGTGTCTCGAGGAACGGGGAGTACGGATCCGCGACCGCCGAGGTGGGCATGTTGCGCAGCTCGAAGCCCTTCGGCAGCGACGGGTGGCTGACGATGGCGGTGCCGTAGCGGCCGTAGGTCGGCTTGGCGAAGATGGCGATCTCCTCGGCGTTGAGGTCGAAGGGGATGAGGTTCTCGCGCGTGGGCGGGATGGCCACCAGGAGCTTCTTGGCCTTGATGATCTTGGTGCCCTTGAGGCCCGACACGATCATGTTGACGCCCGTGTCGGTGCGCTCCGAGGCCAGCACCACGGTGTTGGTCAGGACGTCATTGCCAAGCAGGGAGGCGATCTTGGTGTACAGCAGCTGGTTGCCGCCCTCGATGTGGTACATGCCGATGGTGCCCAGGAAGACCTTCATCCAGCCCGGCGAGAAGGACTGCAGGAAGGTGAGGGTCATGATGTCGAGGAAGTTCTTCTGCTGGGCCGCCGGGCCGCCGCCCGTGGACTCGTACATGCGCGGCAGGGCGGCCGTGACGTTGTACTTCTTGGCGAAGTCGCCGATGGACAGGAGCAGGTCGTCGGGGATGTCCGGCCCGGCGGGGAGGTTCCAGAAGCCCGGCTCGATCATCTTGTCGTAGCCCTTGCTGGTGATGATGTTGTACATGGCCACGATGGCGCCGATCTCGGTGCCGACGTCGGGCGCGGTGAAGTTCACGAGCTCCTTGCCTGTCTTGAAGTCGACGTACTTGGTCACGGTGTCGCCTCGTGGGGCGAGGCCGGGTGACACGGTCAGGTTGAACCGGTCGAGGAAGTCCATGGCGTCTTCGTACGGGAAGTAGACCTGCACGCCGTAGTCCCGGGGGACTCCGGTCTTGTCGCCATAGTATGTGTCTACGTGGCCGCCCTTTGTGGAGGGGGTTAGCAAGCACTAGCCGACGTTCAGGATGTGGATATACTGCCTACCAGAATGGACTCCTTCTCGATCAGCACGACGCTCTTCTTATAGTCCTCCCGAAGCCGCACGGCCGCATGGGAACCGGCAGCTCCTCCTCCGACGATGACCACATCCTTCTCGATGACCTCGAAGAAGCCGAAGATGGAGCTGTCAAGGGCAGCCAAAGTGCCCGAGACGGAGACGAGGGCGAGAAGGCCGGAATACAAGGCTCTGGCACCCATGATTACATACAAACTGCTCACGCTGGAGAGAGAAGAGAGTGACTGGCGATGCAGGTTTGCTCAGGGTTAATCCTCCGAGATACGCCGCCACGTGGCGATGAGCTGCCTTTTAAGGATTTTCCAGGGAGCGATGCGCTCCCAAGACTCTGCGATACCATATCGCGTAGGCCGACAAGGGGCGGTGATTTGCTCTTGTCGGCAGATGTCCCTCAGCCAAGATTATGTTGGGAGGATGTGACCCGGTTATCAGGCATGGTACCAAAGTAATGGTTCTAGCCCGACCAATGCAGCTTGTCGTTAGACTCTAGACTCGGGCTGCTGGGCCTCCCGGGTTAGCTTCAGAGGACTCCGCAGTTCTGTACTATGTAGGTCCCGGTTCCAGTGGAAGTCTTTGATCTCTTGTTGTGATTATACCTACCTACATATTTTGTATGCGCTGACATACTAGAATACCCCTATATTAACCTGCATTATGTGGGTGAAACAACACAATATGCTCGTACGCAACTGCAAATGAGAAAGGACTACCAGAGAGGCCACGACTGACAACCCGATGAAGTTTATTACATTTTTCAGAAAGCATTTATTTTTAATCTGCAAACATCCGTCGTCGGGTAATGGGGCTCAAACACCAGCATGGAAGGATTGTAATGCCTGTCATTGCCTGCATTGGCTCGCATCTTGTTCATGAGTTGATTTCCTCAGGGACCCCTTTTTCCGTTCGGTCTCCGAGGCAAAAAGAAAATAAAGGCGAATACGCATTGTGCCATTCTTGTTTGGTTCTAGACTCTTATTCACACATGTATCACAGTGAACTATCAAGGCGACATGGGTAATACAATACAACGGTTACAATGGCAGGAATATTTCCGGCGTGTACTATGTAGTAACGGCCCGCTTGACGCCATCGCATTCGTGCTCCGAAACACTAATTTTTCGCCCCCAAGTTGTTGTCGTGACAGTCGACTCCTCCTGTTCTTGCAGTGTGGCTGCATGCGAGCCACAGCCTCTACTGTAAGGTACCGCAACGGCATTAGAAAGGTGAGGCGCTCGGCACTGAGGCACACTGGGCAGAATCTGATCCCTCCGAAATACCCTCACAACACACCTGTTACTCGTCCTCGATGTGTTGTTACATCGTGTATGCCAAGACCGCTCCAGTAAATATCGTCTTTGACCCGAGCGTTCCCCGGAAGGGAAGGATTTAGCGTGCAAGCGACCATCTCTACTTGGTTGGCCTGTACTGTCGCAACCAGGTTTCTCTTACAAACCTCTTCCCCGTGCGCGAGTTCGAGGCTACAAGCAGGTACAAGATCACAAGCTTACCAGTGAGTCCAGTCTAATGTCTGATGAAGAACGAAGTTGGCATGAATGCCAAGACTACTAGCAGGGTGGAAGTCGACAACAACGGGCAGAAGGCCGAGTCGACGCAGGAACTGGTGTCTAGGGTATGAAAGGAGGCACATTGTATGCATGCTGCCCTTCCACCACACGCAGTCGCGTATCTAGTGTGGCAACGTGGAGGTCGACAACAGCGGGTAAAGCGCCGAGGCGATGCAGGAACAAATGTCTAGGGTATGAAAGGAAGCACATTGTATGCTGCCCTTCCATTATGCGCAGTCGCGTATCACCGATGGTACTGCGGCCGTACCGACCTGTCGAATCTGGCAGTGGGCTGCGTTTTGCCTACCGGTCGAGATAGGGGCGCCGGGGAACAAGGGGTCTTAGGTTCTAGTTGGATCCTTCGGTCCTTGGCCATAACCTCCGACTACTGCGTACTCGAGAACTCAGCTTGCTCCGAGCGAACCCTCGTTCTTCGCTTGCGGGATGTGGGCAGCTGGTCTTGCCGAAGATGTAGCGTCAAGATAACCCGGTTGGTCAGGAGATCTGGCTGGTGGGATTCTGTCGAGTCGGTACGGGCCTCGTCCTTGTTGCTCACCGCGGAGTTCGCTAGTAAGAAGCGACCAAATTTGCCAGACGCATGAGGTTTCGTTTGTCTGGCTAGCTTGAGGTTAGTGTTGCAGCGCTTCTACGCGATGGTTGTATCTCATGTACTGTGATAGACGCACTGATGTAGGGAACAGTGAATACCATCTCTATGGGCGACCGGGGGCTTCAGTCTACCCCTGGGGCTCCCTGCTGACTTTGCTGAGTATCCCATAGTCATAGTAAACTTGAAAATATCTGTTTCTGTCGATCATGATGTCCGGATCCAGGATACGGACTGGACTCCATCATTCTTGCTGATCTACTCTTCCGTGTCCGACATGGCCGACGCACCGGCGCCAGCGCCGCTCCCGCCCACTGGAGAGAACAATGCCAATGAGCTGATCAGATCCCTGGTCGCCGTCACGGGTCTCTCCTTTGTCTTCATGGTCCTGCGCTTCTTCTGCAAGCTACGGTATGCGAAGGGTTTCGGCGTCGATGATGGCTTGGTCACTTTGGCCTGGGTAAGTGAATCTATCCACTGCCCCCAGATCCGGTCAACTTCACTCAGGGGGAAGAAGTGCTGAAAATAACCCCTACAGGCATGCCTGGTGGCTTCCATCGTCCTAGAATGTCTCTCGACGCGGTACGGCATGGGGACTCACATATTCGAGATTGTCGACTTCGCGGCGCTGCCCCAGGCTAACAAGTTCCTCTTCGTCGGCGAGTTCTTTGGCATCATCGGCATCTCCTTCGCCAAGACGTCCTTCTGCGTGACCCTGCTGCGCCTGGCTACGCAGCGCTGGCACAGGATCCTGATCTGGGCCTGCATCATCACCGTTTGCGGCTTCATGTGGCCCTGTGCCATCACCTTCTTCGTCGGCTGCACTCCGCTCGAGAAGAAGTGGGATCCCAACGTGCCGGGCACCTGCGTCGACAACACGCCCATCGTGAACTTTGCCGTGTTTGCTGGTGGTATGTATCTCCTCGCTCCGTTCCACAAGTCTTGGTTCTTCCTCGTGGTGACTGACTAATGTGTGCCCCTGAATTATAGTATGGTCCGCTCTGACTGACTTCGTTCTCGCTGCATTTCCCTGGTTTTTGGTCTGGAACCTGCAGATGAGACGCGTCGAGAGAATCGGCGTCTGTCTTTGCATGAGCATGGGAGTTCTGTATGTTTTCCCTTAACAATTCTGGCTTTCAAAGCGTGCTCTTAACACTCCACGTCTTTTTAGCTCCGGCGTATTTGCTCTCGTCAAGTCTGCCTATCTCCCTCCAAGCTTGTCAGACTACACATGTAAGTTCCTACCTCGGGCTAGACTCAGCCAAATCTTATAGCGTCTCTAACTCGGACTCCTCCTCCCGCTAGATAAATCCACCCCGCTACTTATCTGGTCAGGCAGCGAGCTCTCCATCGTCATCCTGGCCAGCTCCATCCCCTTCCTGCGCCTCTTCTGGAAGGAGATCCACGCCAAGACGTCGTCCCGGTCTCGCAGCAAGTCCAACGGCTACGCCGCCGGGACGGGCAACTACAAGATGAACACGTACGCCAAGATGGGCAGCAACACGACGCCGGGCGCGTCGGGCAACCGGACGCAGGTGCGCGCCGAGCGGATGCCGGACAAGGACGACGACAGCGACAAGGGCATCCTCGCGCAGTCCAAGTACGTACAGCACATCATGCGGACGGATGAGATCAGGGTCGAGACGAGGACTGTCAAGGACGAGGAGAGCCAGAGGAGTTATGAGGTTGTATGATCCATGGCGGAATGGTACGAAGGTTACGCCTAGTAGAGCTGTACGATATTAATGATTATACATGTCCGGGCCGGGACTCTCGTCGTCGGCGTGTAGTTGCTGATACATTTACATTCAACGCGCTTGGACCTCGTGGCCGGAATACCCTGAACATAGACTTGGTCTTAGGTTCAACTATAGCAACCCTTTCTTCGGACACATCATGAACCCCTAAGCTTGCAAGTCAACAACCAGTCACTGCCCCTTATCTTAACAATAGAGAACTCCCTGTCTATGCAAATTACACGTTTAACCATGGTGAGTACAATCGAATGAACCCCATCGACCTCCTTTTTGCCTTCCAGTACATACACACACACACCCACACCCCAATAACATCCATGTCCCTAAGCATCACCAACAACCCTCTTACAATCAACACTTTCTCCATCCACAACCTCACAGTCCGTCAGCCGTCCCCCCTGAGCCTCAAGATTAATATCAAACACCCCCAACCCCGTCGTAGCCGCCTCCCCATTAACCATCAGCTCCTCAAACACAACCTCCGTAAAATTCGCCAACGCCAGCGGAAACTCAGGCCGATCCCACAGCGGATAATCCTCAATGACCCACGCCGCCTCAGCCAAACACAGCCTCTGCGCCGCGTCCTTACCCTCAAACCTCCTGCTCGCCTCGGCCAACACCTTTGCCTCACCCCCCGGACTGCTCTCACCGGCAAGCTTCTCGACCGTAACCACGCCACCCAGCCCGTCCGCGTCCGCCACGGCAGTAACGCGCACCACGTCCCCCTGCACCACGGTGAAGTTACCGAACGCCGTCGGCCCCTCGTCCGGGTACCACTCGAACCACGCGCCGGTGGTCCGCATGCCCGTGTCCCAGAATGTGTCGATCCCGGCGCGGAGCGACGAGTTCCCCCCACAAGAGGACGGACTACTCAGACCGTCGATGCCCACCCAGTACGACGCCTGGTACACGCCGTTCTCGTTGTCGGCCGTCGGGCCCGTAGTGGTCATCTCCGCGTGCGGGATCTTGAACATCGCGGACACGGAGGTGATGTTGCTCCCTGCCAGGCGGGCGCCGGCCTTTTGGGACTCTGGGACGGTGGCGGCGGAAGAGGAAGCGGTGAAGGCAGATTTGGACCCGGGCCCGTGGAAGGTTGGGCCTGGGATGGAAGGCAAGGGGACGTGGGTGAGTTTGTGGGAGTGTGCTGAGCGGCGGGATGGGGGGAGTGTGTGGGCTGAGGAGGCGCCTAGGAGAGAGAGCAGCGGGAGGAGAGTTGAGGGCTTCATGGTTGAGTGGGTGGTGAGGTAGACTGGGGAAAGGGAGTGACAGGTAAGGTTGAAAGTAACGAGCGACTTGCACTAGGAGCAAGTTTGAATAAGCGTTTTCAATAAGATGGAGTGTATAGAGAGAGGGGAGAAAGTAGACTTGGGGTCTTTAAGATCCAGAGATCATCATATAGGGTTGTCGCCTCTTAAGCGCGGACCCCAACTATGACCAGAGGTAAGGTAGGCATCTTCATTTATATCCATGTCAATCCGTATCCCAGCTCGGTTCAATCCCGTCCCTACTCAGGGAACAAATGCTCGCGTTGGCTGACTACCTGTGATCCCGTCGATAAAGTTTTCTCAGGAAGAAATCCGGCTGACGGTTACACTGCATGGTCGCTTCTAATGCAAGGGGAGAGTGTTCAACAGGGCGCAGTCAACCGTAACGGGTACGATTCGGCGTGCACCACGGGCGATCGCAACGTGGTTAATGAAGCATGACACTCAACCTATACATCTGTTGGGCAGGCTTGTCAGGCTTGTGCAACCCGACGGAACCAGAATAGAACCATTGGACACCATAGTCCGGTCAGAGAAGCAGCACAATTATTAGTCCGGAGGGAGAAGCGCCTACCACTGACAGTTGGACAAATACCAAGACCCCTGAGCTAACGCAAGGGCATCCCACTGCCGATCCTTGCGGAAATAGACCTGGCCGTTCGTATCCATCATACCGCCGAAGTGGCTGTCATACGTCAACTCCCATTCTCGGTGTATAACATCGTATCTGCGGTAGCCAGAGCACGGTTGTCAATAAGCTCCCACGAACAGCCGCTCTTGAAGCTCCGAATACGTGACGCTGTGCACTGAACAAGATGGCAAAGATCTCGGGAACTCAAATCTTCATCGCAGACTGTATTCCTTTCTATTCCAGTTTTACATGTACATACAACAAACTCACTCAGCAGAGAGCAGAGCCCTGATCACACCTGGACCCCCTCTACACCTAGAAAACAATCCTAAAATCGCCCCCGATCCTAGCACCCACCTTCCTGACGACCGCGAAAGCAGCCCTGCCCTTACTGGCAGGACTGTAATCCATCTCCGCCGTCCACTTGCCGTCCTCGGCCTCGACCGTAACCTCCCTCTTATCCTTCCACTCCTTCGGCGCGCCCACGACAATCACCCGGTCGACGCTCACCTTCCTCATCTCCTTCAACCAGCTCCCCTCCTTGACACTTCCCGGCTCCCGTCCCTCGGCGTCGACAGACGTCAGCGTGTGCCCGCCCGCCAGGATGAACTTCCGGTGGATGTACTGCCCCTTCTCAAAGTCGAAGCTGTCCCCGTCGTCGACGTAGAGCTCGCCCTCGGCGCTCTTGCCGTCCCTGCCGAGAGTGACCACAAGTGTATAATCGTCCCACTTCATCAGCGCCGACGACCGCCGCGGCTTGTCGCGCCGCGGGAAGATGTGCCCGCCCCTCATCAGGACCGGAATCTTGTCCAGCGGCGCCGACACGGTCACGCGCTTGCCCTTGTGCGTCGGCACCACCTCGTACGTGAAGTAGTCGTAGTACACCTCCTCGTCCGGGATGAAGATATCCGCCTCCTCCTTGCCCTGCTCCACGACCGGCTTGACCAGGATGCCCGTCCCGCCCACAAACAGCTGGTCGTCCACGTCGAACCCGCCCTCCTCGGCCGGGTGCGTGTAGAACATCGGCCGGATGATGGGCGCGCCGTCCCTGTGCGCCTGATAAAAAGCCGTGTACCACGCCGGCAGCAGGCTGTACCGCAGCCGCAGCGCGGCCGTGATGACGGCCGTGTACGGCTCGCCCGCGAGGTACGGCTCGCGCCGGCGCGCGTCGATGTGCGCGTGGCCGCGGAAGAACGGGTAGAAGGCGCCCGCCTGGTACCACCGCGTCTGCAGGTCCTTGTCCGGGTTGCCGAAGAAGCCGCCGACGTCCGCGCCCGAGAAGGGGAACCCCGAGATGCCCTGGCTGAGCAGCATGGGCACCGCCGCGCCCAGGTGCTCCCAGGAGGCCTGGTTGTCGCCCGTCCACATGGCGCCGATGCGCTGCGAGCCGGCGAAGAAGGACCGGGTCAGGACGAAGGGCCGGCGTAGCTCGCCCTTCTTGCGGGAGAGGAGCGCTTGGGCTGTTGCGTTGTGGAAGGTCATGCCGTTGAGGTTGTGCACGTCGCGATGCTCCCACTCGCCGTAGTGAAGGTTGTCTTTCGGCATGGTGGTCTCCGGGCCGTTGAAGACAGACGGCTCGTTCATGTCGTTCCAGATCCAGGTGTTTGCCATTGTGCCCTTGAAGGCGTCGTACTTGAAGAGAGACGCCCACCAGCTGATGGCAGTTGGATTGAAGGCATCGATCCAGTGCGATGAGCCGGGCCAGCACCAACCCTCAAAGATGTTTCCATCCTTGTTCTTGACCGCCAGATCCTTGGACTTCAATTCCGAGACCACATGGTATCCGTCCTCGTTCTTGATATGAGGATCGATAATGGTGACCAGCTTGCGGCCGCGCTCGTCCAAGTGCTGACCCATGCTAATCGGATCCTTGAACATGTTCGGATCCCAAGTGAAGTACTTCTTGCCGTCCGTATACTCGATGTCGAGCCAGATGACGTCGTAGGGAATCTTGAACTTGTCCATCTTGCGGTCGACGTCCTTAACGTCATCGTCCGAGATATAGTTCCATCGACACTGGTGGTAGCCAATGGAGAACTCTTGCGGCATGGCCGTGTATCCAGTCAGCTCACCGTACGTCTTAGTGATGTCCTGCGGCGTGGGACCAAGGAAGACGAAGACATCGAGCAGACCGCTTTCTGAGATCCAGTGCGTCTGCGTGTCAGTCTTCGCTCCAATGCCGAGTGCCAGCGGGTTAGTGTGGCCCTTGGCCTTGGTGACGTCGATCCAAGTCTCGGCGGCGTTGAGCCAAAACACACCAACAGTAGAGTCCTTTCGATGAGCCTGCATGAAAGGAATGGCGCCGTAAAGAGTCATGGGGCTGTCCAGGATGTACTCAAAGACGTCGAGGTTGTACAGTCGGTAAGGATCCGAGTACTTGCCATCGCCGCCACGAGTCTCCTTCAATGATAGGGGACCGGCATGTGACGGAATTCCGTAGACGTGCTCATAGCCAACAAATGAGATGTCAAGAGCAACACTTTCTGGGCCTCGTGGTTTGCTGTCGGTGTTGCCACCAAACGTCTCATCCCACCAGGTGCTCTCGTCCTCTCCCTTGGGTTCCTCTGGCTTTTCTTCTCCTTCCTTGGTCTCCTCCCCCTCCTTCTTCTCGGGCTCTGGCTTGTCAACCTTGGGCCGCCAATGCTCCATGTTGAGCAGGCCGCGATCATTGAACTTGATCTGCGAGGCGCCATCACGCTTGAAGTCGAGGCTGAAGGGCGAGAAGTCGATAACAGCTTCGAAGTTGGACGAAGGACCATATTTGATGGTCCACTGGTTCTTTCCTTCGTGGGAAACTTTCGCTTCTGTGTCGAGGGCTGTACCGCCAACAATGACCCATTTCTCGGCCTCGTTGTAGCGCTCTTTCCTTGTCTTGCTGTTGTGTCGAAGCTCAATATCCTTCTTTTGCCTCTTCTCCTCGTCGACAGTGACTCGGGCAGCTCCGTTCTTGAGGAAGGAGACGGTGACAGGCAACCGGACTGTCTCGCCTTGGTCGTTAACCGTCTTTAGGATTGTGGCTTGGAACTGTCCACCTTTGAAGTGGGCGGACTCGGCTACCACATTGTAGGGGCTCTGCCATGATGACCCTGTCGCGACAGCGGAATCGGCATATGCTCGGTTTCGCTTACAGAAGCCCGACTGGTCGCACTTTTTGAAGTCGTGTTCCTTTACAGCGACTTGTCATTGTCAGTAACCTGTAACCGAGAGGCAATCAAGGGAACTGTTGTTCCAATATACTCACCAACTGGAGCAAAAAGTCCCCAAAATGCTACGAAAAGACACAACACTGCTGTCCACCTTGTGGCCAGCTCTGGTGAGGACCGCATCTCGACAAACACACCCGTTCGATGACGCAGGCGTCGTACCTGAAGGAAAGAAAGGAGCTTAAGTTGCTCTTGAAACCATCAAGGAATCATTGAGCAGTTGGAGATGGAGCTCACAAAGGCCAATTGCTGTATATGGAAAAGATGTCTCGTATTCTTCGCCCCAAGAAAAAGAAGGACGTTGTTCGACTTCTACCACACACAGTATTGACAAGTTGTCCCTTTCCAAGCTCTCGCTGCTTGGCCCTGGCACTTTATCCATGATGGGTGGCCCAAGCGCACCCCTGACGTCACCCGATTGGCGCATATACCCGATAACCCGATATAGCTTCAGGCTGTTGAACAGCTTTTGAGAAGTAAAAAGATCGTGAAGCTGTCAACACCTAAGAGCAGCGAGCCAGTTACAGAGCAACAGTCGGTCTCAGTTCACATCTTTGAAGATGTCACAGCCTGAGCTTGCAGACTCCGAGCTCTTGGAGCGGCACATGGCGGTCGAAGAGAACGAGATTAGGCAGGATACTACCCGAGATGCTACTCAGGTAATGCGCAGCCCTCAGTACCTCGCCAAGCTGCGGCTGTGTGTTCAAACCCATCTTTATAACGATGTGTACCTACAGAACATCCTCGAGAACCGTAACGGCCAGCTGCCCGACGACCTGGTCACTGAACTAGCGAATCAGATCTCGACAATGCCCAGCCAGCAGCACCCCACGCAACCCCGCCATCGCGGGGCTCGAAATTTCTTGACCGCATTGAATATCGCTGCCCTACTGCTTGTTGGCTTCCTCTCCTTCTTCTTGCTCTACACCCATCTCTTCCCCAACAATCAGCCCTCACTTTCTGCCAACAGCACAGTCAGTTCGATCCAAATCGCCAAGATGTCTACCGAGCAGACGTGAGTTCTCCCCAGTCTGCTCCGACCCCTCCACGACCCCGCCATGACCTCCCGAGCTGAAGTGGAAGCTTCAGCCGAATGTCAGACACCGCCTAGTCTAGACTTGAGCTGACACAGTCTCACAGCTTCATTGCCATCAAGCCCGACGGTGTCCAGGTGAGTAACCAGGTCGACAATGTCACTTTACGATCGAATCAGTGCTAATGTTATCTCCAGCGTGGACTCGTTGGCCCCATCATCTCCCGCTTCGAGAACCGCGGGTAGGACCGAAACACTCAATTGCAAGCAAGAACACTATAGACTGACTCCGGCATATAGCTACAAGCTTGCTGCCATCAAGCTCGTCACTCCCGGCAAGGAGCACCTCGAGCAGCACTGTACGAGCCCGATCACAAACCGAAGCTCCACAGCTGGACCAGCTGACCGCCTCTAGATGCCGACCTCAAGGACAAGCCCTTCTTCGCTGGTCTCGTCAACTGTGCGTTACTATATACCCATATTCCGCTATGAAGATATGCTAATAGGTGCAACAGACATGAACAGTGGCCCCATCTGCGCCATGGTCTGGGAGGGCCGTGATGCCGTCAAGACCGGTCGTGGTTAGTACAGTCTGCCAGACATAAAACATGTGGAGCAAAAGCACTGATACTGTCTTCTCAGTCCTTCTCGGTGCTACCAACCCCCTCGCCTCTGCCCCGGGCACCATCCGCGGTAAGTGAAAGGCTCCGATAGAAGCATACCAACAGCTGGCTAGACATGTTACTAACTCCTCTTCTCACAGGTGACTTCGCTATCGATGTTGGCGTACGTTCTACTTCTCCTTGCAGTCGACACTGATACTTGAATATCTGGCCCTGAATGCAGTCGCCTGGCATATTTATGGTAGTGAAGCCGACGGAAGCTAACTTGTCACAGCGGAACGTCTGCCACGGCTCCGACTCGGTTGAGAATGCCAAGAAGGTATGTCCTTTCTGTCTTACCATTGTCTCGACAACACGCGTACAACTCTTCCTTGTCACCACGACCACATACTGACAACAGTGCAGGAGATTGCCCTCTGGTTCAAGGAGGGTGAGGTTTTGAGCTGGAAGAGCGCCCAGAACGACTGGATCTACGAGAAGCCCTAAGCGATTTCTCTACGGCTTCTGAAAAGCAACGGTGGATGGTCAAAGACATCGTTCCCACGGGACAGTGTTTCCTCGACACAGCACTCCGCCTTTCATAGACTGAGAAAATAAAAGAGCTGGCTGTCAATACCAGTCAACTATAATCACGCCATCCTGGCCTGCTTATTGACCTTTTTTGATCTACCGTCCCGGTCTTACGAACCTTCTCACGCGCAGTAGCACACCCGCGAACCATGGCGTGGCCCAGACACTACCCATTATCCTCAAGGGAAGAAGTGCCTTGGTAATAGCATACGCCAGCGCCACCTCAACCACGACCTTGTACTTTTGCGCTTCCACAAATGTCCTCTCACCCTCCCCCATCCTCCCATCCCCCACCGTCTCCGCTGCCCCGTCCGCCTCCGCCCCTACCACAGCCGCCGCGTCGTCCCCCTGACTGAACCCGAACCAGCCCTTCCGGCGGAAATACTTCTCGAACCGCTCCGTCCCCTGAGACACGTACGCCCCGTAGTGGCCCCTCATCCACGCCTCCACGGGGCCGACATCGGCGTAGTAGTGGAACAGGCCGAACAGCGCGAACAGCGGGACCACGGCCGTCAGCTCGTGGAGTATCAGGAAGGCGGTGACGTGCGACACGGGCGCCGCGCGCAGGCGCGAGGTGTACTTCCGTAGTCGGGGCGGTAGGCGGGACAGGATCGTGGAGAGTCGGTCGGAGGGTTGCGGAGGAGGAGGAGGAGGAGGAGAGGTCTGGGGCGACGGAGCTGTGCTGTTGAGTCTGCGGAGGAGAGATTGTGCGCGACGACTTGGACGAACGGGCGGAAGGAGGGGGGTCATAATGGTGCGTC
>SMOB01000090.1:0-71335 GCA_007388105.1 Coniochaeta prunicola
CCAAGACCTGGTACAGGGGCTCTGAAACTGCAAACCCCTGCAGATATCTGCAGCCCTCTGTGTATATAGAGACCCTCGAGTCCCTCAAGATACACGTTTAGGAGGGCTGAACCAGTCAATCAAGAAACTGTTTTCCACAAAAGTCGGGACAGCTTTCTCCTTTAATGCTGTGAGTCCGCTTCGGGCATTCGCCTCTGGTTCTCTACATGTGTGGCACGGGTACCGTCACGTCACTTGGTCATAGGCAAATTCATCGAGTTCATCGCTATCGTTCCTTGAGATCCTGAATATATGTGCTTAAAATGACTATGTACCTGAAACAGAAGCAAACATCGCCACAGGCAACCTAGTAAGGGGTTTGCCCGACACTGTAAGAATTGTTAGTAAGGTAGGTAAAGACATAGAGGTTGATCCTTCGATAATTGGCGACTTACACATTGCCAGCTGGGTCATAGTGAGCAACCACGTAGGTCCAGCCGTTAGCCCCGACAGCCATGGCCATACCAATTTTCTTGGTGTTCTTCCACATTGATTGAGCTGTGACGTGTTAGCGACAAGTGGCCGGTGACGGCAGAGCCACATAACCTGGTACTTACTGTAATGACCGTAGGCCTCGAAGTTACCCTGAGGGATGATCTCGCCGTGGTAGGCAGGCGCCTCGTTCATCCAGGCCGTGGCGCCGGCGGCCAGGGGCGGGGCGGTGCTGCCGTACTGGGCGTAGAGGTTCTCGCCGGACTGGCAGTGGGCAAAGTTGCCGGAGGCGGCGATCTTGTTGGCGCACTGCTGGGCGGTGCCGACGAGGGCGTTGTCCCACACCAGGTAGGGGAGGCCCTTGGCCTGGCGGCCCTTGTTCTGGATGTCGATGGCGTTCTGCTGGTCGGGCATGAGCCTGCCGGCCGCGGAGACGACGAAGAGAGCGGCTGTCAGGGCCGAGGCGACGGAGAAATGCATCTTGGTCGAGTTCGGGGGGGCTGAGTAAAGGAGTGACTAGTGGAGTTTGGCAGGTAAGGAGTGTGTTCCGAAGGGATCGACGGATTCGAATGGGGAGTAACAGTAAGGGATATCAGGGGATTCGAGACAGTGACCACCTTGGAGGGCAACGGCTTTATATAGGCGATCGCATCACTCCGGACTAATTCGCCCTATGCATCTCACATTCTCGTCCTTTGACGCGCTGAAGTGGGCCATGTCAGGCAAGACAGACACATATCATAGCAGTGATGACGTTTGGGCGATTCGTGGCCACCCGCAGGACGAAAGTCGACATCCTTGACAGTGACCATTTTTCTGTCTCAGGCACGCAAAGAGAAGCCGTTAAACAAGCGCACATACCCCTGTCGCTGCGTGTCAGTCAAGTCGGGCATCTTCAAGGCGGATCTGCACTGGAGCTGGATGGAGATCGGGTATGGGCGTGTGGAGAAGGAAGGAGCGAACTTGAGTCAAGAGCCCACATATTCTGTTCTCGACCGTTCGGCATGCCAGGTTGAAACATCGAACAAAGTTTATACCTGCACCTGCCTTAGATTCATGCAAGGTACCGTCGAGTCCTCTGAGATTCCATCCTGGTGTCATCTCGAGAGTTCAGGTGGTGCGCTGTCGGAAGTTGCCGCCGCCTCAGAATTCTATTGGTGAATTAGTGGGGTTGAACGCTGTATCCAGCCGCTGCAACGACAGCGCAAATGTGTCGTCAATCGTTTTGCTGCTCTTACTCAAGCAAAAGGGCCATTTTGGCCACACACGAATCTTCGAATCATGGAGATGCCGGGAGACTCTCATCCGGCGACGAAAATGCGTCTGTCTCCTCGACTGGAATGGACGAGCCACGTTCGCTTGACATTAGGTCCGAACCGTTTGAGTTGAAAGTGTGCTGACCCTAACAACACCACATTCCAGTAGGATATTTTGGTGAGACATGTAAACATGTCTGCGCGTCATGCGAGATGTCAACATTGCCACAGGTCGGACACTTTGGCTTCATTAGCGGGGGGCCATTCGACGAAAGCAGCATTGCAGACCAAGAACGAGAGCTTGAGGCGAGTCGTCAAGAGAGCTCCATACCTACGGAAGATCAGCAGGTCTGCAGTATCTACAACTCGGGGAGTGTTGTAGATAGTTGTGCGCTTGATTGAGGGGTCAGAGCTGGGGTCGGGGTTTGAGTAGCACCGCTGCCCGCCTGCCGTGGATCATGCATGAGGCAGGTCTCGCGGCCCGATCCATACACCTGTTGACGCCTCGAGTAGGCTTCTCTTCCGGACGGCATCATGGCCTTGCTGCAACGTCAATGCGGTGCAACATCAGGACGGCTGAGCCTGGACTAACTGCTCTATCTACCCAACCAGAAGCGATTTGCTTTTGAGGTTTGCGCCTTCGGTCTGCAGATGCCTTCTCTCCTTGATGCGACCCTCCTGCGCGTATTCTGCGCGTATTACGCATTTAGCCTCCGTGGTGTGCAGCTTTCCGTAAATCTGGGGAATTAAGAGCATTGGTTTTAGCCAGGCCTCCAACGACTTCAACACGAGCAAGACAATGCTCGGCGGCCACCTGTGCTGACCAGCAACACATCAGCACCCGGCCTGGTCTTTTGCGGTCGTCCACTCCTTGATATTTCTAGACTGTGGCCGCTTGCAAAACCAGGACAGCAATCCAGACGGCTTGTCGTTGCTCACCCTTCAATCTTGACCAATGTAGTCTTTGGGTACTCAAAGCTGCTCCAAGATGTCCACTCTGCTTCTGTTCGCTGCTGCCTCTGCCATCCTAGCCATCTGGCTTGTCAGGAAGGCGCACTATCGACGTTTCAGACAGTATGCTGTCCTCCCCCAGCTCAAGCCCTCTCTTGTGTGGGGGCACATGAAGGCCCTGCACGAGATCAGCCTTCGCGGACAACCAGGCCAGCACTTTGGTAAGTGACCCTAGCTTCCTCTATAGCCCAGGTGGCGCCCGGGAGGCGCTCCAATGTGTCTTCCGTAATAGCTGATCAAGCAACAGATGACACTGTCATCGAAATCCATGAGTCCTTGGGTCGCCCTCCCGTGTTCCTCGTCGACCTGCGACCGCTAACCTACCCAATACTTGTCGTCGCCAGCCACGAGGTCGCGGAGCAGGTATCGCGCGTCTCAACTTTCTTTCCTTGGAGCATTACCAAGTCTCCGACCAACCATGACCACGATCAACTGATGGGGAAAAGATCCATGCTGACCCAAGAAGGCGAAGCATGGAAGACACTTCGCAAGAGGTTCAATCCGGGATTCGCACACCAACATCTGATGACCCTCCTGCCATTGATTATGGATAAGACAGGACAGTTCATGAAGCATCTCGACAGCTATGCCAGAACCGGAGAAGAGTTCCCCCTCGGCGCCCTTCTGACAAACCTCACCTTCGACATCATCGGCGTCGTGTCCCTCGACGTCGACTTCGGCGCCCAGCTGGACAAGGCCAACCAGAGCGAGTTCATCCAGGTGTACCAGCAGCTCGTAGCCGCCTTCGAAGACCAGGACAACCCGTTCCCGGACCCAATAGGAAGATTTCGGCGGTGGCGCTTGGCGAACAGAATGGACACACTACTCACCGCCATGGTCAAACAGAAGTTATCGGACTACAGCCGACTGAGTTCCCAGAAGAAGAGCCGCAGCGTAGTAGCGCTAGCTTCCCACGACGGCGGCGACGCGGCGAGCGCTGAGACTCTAAAACTCATCGTCGACCAGGTCAAGTCGTTCCTCTTCGCGGGCCACGACACGACCAGCATCCTCCTGCAGTGGGCCTTCTACCAGCTGGCCCGCCACCCGCGCGCCCTGAAGGCTCTGCGGGGCGAGCTCGACGACGTCTTCGGGACTGATCCGGATCCGGCCGTCGTAAGGGAGAAGATGCTCTCCGGTGGAGACGACGTCATGGCCCGCTTGGTGTACACCTCGGCCGTGATCAAGGAGACGCTCCGGCTGTACCCACCCGCGGGCACGGCGCGCTTATCTAAACCCGGAACGGGTTTCAAGCTGCGCATGCCTGGGGACTACCGCCATGGCGAGGGCGTCCTCGTCGACGGGCTGGTGCTGTATAACTGCCAGGCCATCATCCAGCGGGATCCGGCCGTGTACGGCGACGACGCGGACGAGTTTGTCCCTGAGCGATGGCTGGGAGATACAGACACGTCGATGGGGACGAACGAGGAGGTGCAGCAGCCGGGGGAGAAGACTGCGTCAGGGGCGAGAGTGCCGCCTAGCGCGTGGCGACCGTTCGAGAGGGGGCCGAGGAACTGCATCGGGCAGGACCTGGCGAACATCGAGGCTAGGGTCATACTGGCGTGCGCGGCGAGGAGGTACGACTTTACCAAGGTCGGGCTTGGGGAGTTTGACCTGGACGCAAACGGCTGTCCGAGGGTGGGTGATAAGGGGGCGTTTGAGGTTAAGGCGAGGGTCTATAATGTAAGTGGGGGAATTGGCAGGAATTGGCGATCGCATTTTGGTGTCGGGCTAACGTGGTGCTAGACACGACAGGTGACGGCACGGCCTATTGATAGGATGATGATGCGGGTTCGGCTTAGTCCAGCGGCGTCTCTTGGTATCTGAGTTGGATGCTTGTCGTTAGGATCATCTGTTATCTACTGCACCATGTTCCATTGCAGAGGAATGGTTGGGGAGGAGTTGGGCGGTCCAGACGAGGTGAGCCTTTAGTTGGACCTTTTGACGGACGTAAGAGTGGGGTGAAGTTGCTAGGGCGGAACTCGGGATATCACCAAGATTGCCCCTATCAGTTAATGGCTCGAATCCTTCGAGGAAGGAAGGCTTCACACATTCCTATGATACTTATCTTGCCTAGGCACACTTAGCTCCAAAGTTGGAGGGGAACTACCGACCTGGGAGTCAGTAGACGAGCTGGTGATAAGATGTGCATTTTGCACGGGTATGTCAAGGCGATGCTCGCGGCATCCAGTCCCGCCCTCTAATATACAGAGTACATTGTATCATACAAAGAACCTCAGCTGTTGATCATATGAGCAGCCTCCTGAGGATCTTTTCCCTCGCGACCCTCCCCGCAACCTCTCCTCCATGTTGTAGTGATATGGCTCCCAAAATAGCGAGCAATGATGTGTTCAGGACCACGTTGATGCCCGATCCTTCGAGGTTTTCCGGCTGGAGAGAAAAGGCGTTAGCATATCCTCTTCTCCATAAGGGCTCACTAGCACACTCACCATTCTTGGTTTCCACCGCATCACCTCACCCAAGCCTACGTCGAGACCGAGGCGGGCTAGCTTCTCGATTTGTACTATCTGCTGCGGCTGTCGGTAGCTGAGCTTGTCGACGTCGGCCAGGACAGGGTGTTGGAATGGCTCTCTGCCGAAATCGTCCGCCTCGTTCGCCTGCTCGACAATTTTCGAAGTGAGAATGGACTTGGTTGCTTCGAGCGCGAGGATTTGCCGGCCTGGTAGGATTGTCAGTTCAGGGCCCGCTCGCACGATTAGACAAGGTGTAGCCTACCGAAATATGCCAGCTTTGTGTTAAAGCCTCTCCTTCCGTAGTCGAAACTCTTATGTGTCACTGCAAGCCACTTGATCTCCTCTGGCAGCATTTTGTCGCCCTCGCGCCCTAGGAGGAGATTATACATGGCGTCGAGCCTCTTCGGATCCTCGTTGACCTTCCATACCTTCCTCCTTGGGTCCTTGACGACGTTGATCGAGAATCCAGGACCCTTTAATCTTTCTGGGGTATACGACCATCTCGGCCGAGTGCTCTGTTCTGCATCGACACCGGTTGCTGGTTCTGTAGGGGGGACGGCTGTTGAGGAAAATGGTCGGATGGTAGAAGGTGCACATCTACATTGTCGTAATGCCCTTGTCGAGCTGGCGAAAGCCGATCTGGAGGTGTTCATGGCCATTGCGTCTGTCCGGACGAAGTTGAACAGGAGCCGGCACAGAGCTGTTACAATCATCAAAAAGTCAATGGAGCTTCAATGGATTTTTCGCGACGAGCGAGCACGGATAAACCCCGGAGTTAAAGGCTGCTCTGGCCAAGCCGTGCGCTAGCGGCTGATTATCGGTAGCACAGTATTACCTGGCGGGGATTGGTTTCCGCTTATTGGCCAATACTTCCCCTTAATGCGCTTGGTGCAGGGGGGAATCCATTATCGTTGGCGTCACTGTCAAACAAGTATAGCGGGAGATGACAATCTTGTGAATGGTGATCAGCGAGAGAACTTATAAGAACAAATACGAAGGTGACTTCTAGGGGGTATGGCTTCCATGAGCCCCTCGTTGAAACCATGACCTCGTCAAACGCCCTCTTCGGCGCGAAATACGACCCAAAAGCTAGCAACCTGCTGGTGGAGAAGCTCGAGTCGCTCCTTCCAAAAGGCTACAAGTTCGGAATCTACCATCTCTCGACTCCGCCAACGCGAGCCGAAGCCCTTTACTCGGCACCACCGGGCGAACGACCAGACAAGACATACCGAGAGGATCATTTCCTCGCGATTTCCATTGACGTCGATGCAGAGCAGGCAGAAGAGCATGCGGCTGGCGCCCAAGAGCAGGGGACCGAGCCGAGACGTGTTCTGGTCCTGGCACTGGAAGTCTTCTTGTTCACAACCGCATTCTCAACCACGCTCTTCGTCTCGAAAGCCGACTCAACTGGTTACCTGAACCTCCTCAAACTTCCAAAAGGCACTCCCTCCCCCATCCGCGAGATTAGCGCCGCCTTTGTGTCATTCCTTGTCGAACATCGCCAGCGCAAGGGTATCCGGACGGTGGTCAGCTTGTTCGCCCGGGCGCAGTCACAGTACCTCTTCCCCGGAAGTGTCGACAATAAAGGGAAGCACGTACTCGACGATCGCGGCTTGGTCAAATGGTGGTGCCGCGTGTTGAATCCTCTACTCGAGGCTTCAGCTGACGAGAGCGGGCAGAAGGAAAATAAGAAATGGGGCAGCGTCAAGGGATATCTGGTTGTGCCCGGACTGGACCACTACGAGACTAGGGCATTCCTCCCACGAACCCCCACAGCTGCGGCGAACTGGACCCTGGGCCATCCGCTGGAGAGCATATCGCACTATACCGAGGAGTACGACTGGGTGCCGCTGAGATGCCTGATTCCCAAGTTCCCCGACGATCCCAAGTCAAGGTTCCGAGACGAGCTGGATGTGGAGGCGTCGAAGTCAGAGCAGGATACGGGCATGTGGAAGAGCATCAAGACCCTCGATCAGTTCTGGGAGATGATGGCTTTCCGGCAGGAGTGCTCGAGTGGTCGTCTGACAGGCTTCATATGGGTGGTGTTTGACCCCAAGGGCGCAGGTGACTCGACGAAAGCTGCAGGTGTGGACCAGCCGCTGCCGACTCCGGCGTCGTCCTTCACCGGAGCACCGAGCTTGCCATTGCCGTCGACCCCGCCACGCCGACGGGCTGGAGTCAGCGCTGCTACACCGCAGTCGAGTCCTTTAAAGAAGAGGATCTCTGATGCGACGGAGTCTTCTCCCTCCAAGCAAAAAGAAGAGCAGGAGAAGGAAAAGAAGAAGAAGAAAAAGCTAAAAGGCCCGATTATTCCTCGCCAACCGAAGATCAAGACGCAACAACGCAATTACCTCCTCGACCGGCCCACGTCGACGGCATTCTACGCCTGGCCTCCGGAGGGGCGCGGAGAGAAGATTGTCGACGAGACAAGCTATAAACGCATAGTAGAGCTCCTCCTCCACCTCGACTTTGCGACGTTGGAGAAGGCGTGCGGCAGCACGGCTCGATGGATCAGTGAAGTAGGTATGGGAGCCAAATGGGGGACTGAAGTGATTGGGAAGAGAGATTTCCAGGCTGCTGGTTCATCCTCGGGCGACGTGAAGACCACCGTTGCGGTGAATAATCTGGCCGGACTGGTCAAGAGGAAGCGTGCAGATGTTGCTTCCACTGAGGAGGGGACGGTTGTCTCCAGTGGGACGACGGGGGCGGATACGTCTGCCGCAATCAATGTGCTTGGCGCGGGTCTGGTCAGGAAGAAGAAGAAGGAGGGCGGTGAGGCGGCGACATCGACCAACGAGGGCCAAGGGTCTGGTGTTGTCGGCTCGGCATCGGCGGTGAGCAATGATACCCCTGCTGTGAACGTCTTGGGAGCGGGATTGGTGCGCAAGAAACCAAAGGTTGTTTAGAGGCCGGGAGTCAACCGGTTGGTTGCCATTGCTTGGATTGCGGTCTTAACTCATTACTTGGAGTTGTTGGGTACGGCTGGAGCTGCATTACAGGCTTCTGGATTGAACCATGGGTTGCCGGATGCCTACCAGGGTTGGACAGAGCAGGGCGTTGTGCATAACAGGCTCCAGAATATGGCGTTATTGAATTTGGTATCAAACCCCTCATGTCTCATACAGTAGCTTTCAGTAACAAGCAGCAGGTGGATACCACAGGCGATGCTACCTCTTTCGCTGGCGTTTTGCAGCGGGTTCATCCGCCATCTCCACGTCGCGATTCAGCTTCGCCACCTCACTCCCCGTCCACTTTATTGCTTCGCGTAGCAGCGTCTTCTCCCCGATGCGCACCGCCAGGGCCATCCCTTTCCTGCCTGACGGGTTCTCCGTCTGTTGTAGCTGTAGATCCGCCTCTAGAGTCGTCGGATACTCAGCGACCCTTAGCTCAAGCGCCCTCAACGCGCTTCTTAGATAGACCTCCTTCCGCGACTCCGAGTCTGAGAGCTTATATGCAAATGAGCCCTCGAACTTCCGCGCAGCCTTGAGGAATGCCTTGACCTGCTCGGCAAGCTCTTCCGGCAGGCCGTGGAACTCGAGCTTGTCGTCAACGTGGCCCTCTGCATCCGGTTCGTCACTGCCCCATTCGATCACAAATCCGTCCTCGACCTCCTCCTCGTCGACTTGAGCGACTACCTTTCCCCATACAGCTTGTGAGGCTCCCAACACCTCCATCAAGGCGGCCTCTACTAATGACCACGACAGCTCAACCACGTCCCATCTCTGATGCGCGGCCGTGACGTACCCATACCGTCTCAGTAACTCTCCGTTTGGCAGCGGACCGTAGTAATTCAGTACCTCCTCGCCCGCAGCGATCTTTCTCAGCGACACGGCAGTCAACGCGTCAGCCTCGTGGTTGATGTGCGCGTTGAAGTCCGCATCCGCATTAAGCACGTCCGCCATGGGCACCATCCCGAGCTCCGTCTTCCCCTCGCGGTCCTCCACCCATTCGTCTCCGTCATTCTCCTCGTCGCCGTCCTCGTCCTTCTCCAGATCAAAAGCATACGCCATGATGGTACTCCCAATCCTACCAGCAAGGTTCATCAACTCCTCATCCGACAGACTCCCGCCATCCGGAAAGAAGACGCCCTCGTTGGCGCGCACCACGGGGATGATCTTGGCGGCAATCATGTTCTCCGCCTCGGCGGCGCCGACGCGCGCCACGACCGAGCTGGCCTGCAGCTCGGCGAGCTCGTCGGGCGTCCAGAACATGGGCGTGTCGAACGCGGAAGGGAGCACGTCCAGGTAGGGCCGCCACCGCGACGACGCGGAGTCCGGCGCCCCGCGGAGGTACTCGTACATCAGCACCAGGATCAGCCGCGTCCACGAGTCCTGCGAGCTGGGGCCCTCGTCGTCACCGTCGCCCTCGGTGCTGGCGCCCTGCTCCTCCGGGGGGGCGAAGACGTCCGGGAGCTGGCGGGGGAGGGCCGAGGTGGCGGCGCAGATGATGCTGTCGCGGGGGATGGTGAAGAGGACTGTGTCGGGCTCTATGTCTGCCGTCGCGACTGGGGCGCAGGGTTAGTGATGGGGTTCCTCGAAGGGGGTGAGGAGAAGTGAGCGCGACTTACTGATGCCTCGGCCGGCATTACGAGGTCGGAGGTCCGCGATCTTGATGTTTGGGTGGAAGGTTGCGCCCGGTTGGGACTTGAACCAGCTGAGAAAGCCTTCGGTGCGCTGCTCGAAGTCTGCGTCTGCCATCTCTGAAAGTTGTCCCGGCTATTCAGCTTATTTCATGTCAGAGAATTATATGTTTCGCCTCACCTAAAATTTGTGATGGTAAAACCACTAAATTCCCAACCGGCAGTGACTGCGAGGGCCCGTGCACGTGCACGAGTAACCCTAACCCTGTAATACCAACCTCGACTTAGACTTGGTGCTCTTTGACACTTCCTCTCTTAGTCGTCCATATCAAGGCACGAGTGGTTGCTTTTTCCCACAATACTCTACTGCAAAAACTGGTAGTGATCTGGCCATCCTGCCTTCATGTGTCCCGTACTATTTCTGCCGTGTCCATGGCACAAATGCCATTGTATTTTCAAAACTGAAGTGCAGAGCAAGGCGCTTTCCACGCGGTCCAATACCAACATGGAAGATACAGCTCTTGTGATGATGGATAAAATATATCTTTGGCTTCATAGTGCTACCCACGAGACATTCAGCTCAGTAAACTCTCAACTTTTCACACTTGATGTTTCTCTGCAATGGTAACACTACTCCCTGAAAACTATAAGCTTTTCATGAAACAGCTTCTCTGCCTCTCTGCCTCCTGCTATGACTGTTACACGAGACCTTACAGACTGGAATCCCCGACGCCTAG
Source organism: Coniochaeta prunicola (assembly GCA_007388105.1). Lineage (NCBI taxonomy): Eukaryota > Fungi > Ascomycota > Sordariomycetes > Coniochaetales > Coniochaetaceae > Coniochaeta > Coniochaeta prunicola. The sequence goes on from SMOB01000090.1 coordinate 10,526, forward strand.
GCCGATAGCCCTGAAGCAATGTATTAGCTGCGAGTCTATATTTCGAAATTGGTATTGTCTGACAAATATGGGTTTCCCCCGTCATTAATAATGGTCGGGTACGTTCCAAATATTGTTCGCCCTTGGTCGTGCAATAACAATGTTTCATCTAACTCAACAACTCGATCACTGAGTCTTCCGATGCCGGAGAAGGTGACCGCAATGTTGACGATTCCGTCTCGGACATGCTGAAGTTACGGGCACCATAACTTTCCAGCAGTGCTTCGATCTTTGAAGCTGTCTCATCTACCTGGTCGATTGTTAAATATACTAAATCGAGATCATCCATATCTTGCAAAATGTTGAGAGGACTGCGACCCAGAAGATCGTTGAAAGAGGCGAGATATGTCCCCTCTTCCCAAAGCTGTCCTTCTGGGTCTCCGAGATGATTTGAATCTGCACCAGCTTCGAGTAACACGCTGACCGCGACCAAGTCCATTGTTCTGACCGCAACTTGTAAAGGACAGACTCTGTAACCGCGGCCATTAGGGTCTGCTCCCAACTGCATAAGCCTCTCCATAAGGCAGTAGTCTTTGCAGCCGAACCGCTCATGGTGAATGCGCCAGTGGGTGCCGACCGTGTACAGCAGAATCTTTGAAGGGTCGAAGTGACCAACCGCGAGCTCAAGAAATAATTTGAGATGATCTGGCACATCCGCTGCCCTAATGGCAAAGAGCTCCACAATCGTCCCCGTAAAGTTATATTCGTTGAATTCCTCGTCCTTTAGTGGGTCCAGAAGCCAAATTCGCAGTGAGAAACTACTTTGCAACCAGTTTTCCGGATGGGTGTTGTCGATGAAGACCCGTCCGAGTTCACTTGAATGATCCGTTAACAGTAAGTTGACCAATGTTTGTGCATCACTTGGTATTGGTCTCTTCTTCCAGACCGGAGTCCAAAAAGGCACATAGGCCATGTCCTCAAAGGGCTTAAAAATGTCGCTAAACTTGAACAGGGATCTTGTTGCCTCAATAAAGTTGTTGAAGTGTCGGTTTGTCGCATCAAACATGGCAAATGTTAGCTTGCACAGACCGGCGTCCGTAGAGAGCCGTGGGCCCCAAAGTTCTACGGCGAGTATGGATAACGAAATGCTGTAGAGATTGAAGTCTTCCTTTAGAGCATTGGCAATCCGTTCCTTGTTACAGCCTTCTGCATTCAAGAGTTCATTGTGCTCGGTGTTGAGAGCTTCTTGCATGACCATTGTGACAAACTCGAGTTTGACTGTCTCGTTGTTGAGAGCAAAGTAAGAAGCAGGCCCATTTCGTATCCTGTCTGACCCTAGGAACTCCAGGACTGTGTAATGAGCAAAAGACACAGCGTTCGAAGGCGTGCAGCCCTGGTAAAATCGGCTTTGGGGTGACACCAGGATAAGGCATCCACAATACTCACGGAGGCGATCTTCGTTGTACTCGTACTCATAGCCCCCGGAATCTGGTCCAGAAACGCTCCTTTGTACGGCTTGGATGAGATTAGGAAGATAGATATTCTCTTTGCGCAGTTCATTATGGGCGTAGATCCATTCTAGCGAGTGATGAACGAGCGTTCGGGCTTCCTCGGGAATCTGGAGGAATATCCGCTCATAGGTCTCATCCAGAGTTCGTGGCAAGGTTGCAAGCGCTTTTGTTATATTGTTCTTCTTGCACTTGAGACGCTGCAGAATATCGATTTGACATACGACCCAACGAAACCTGATGATATGTTTAGCAAACGCAGAAGGACCATAAGAAGCTTGAGGATAACTTACATTCCCTTAGCTTTTTTCGACAGAGCCTCCACGACCTCATCTCGTATGCTGGCGGGCCAGCAACTAAGTTTTGGGTGCGTCCTGACTCGAGCCTGAACATACAATCTTATATCTTTGTCGAGTAAAGGATTTCGCATGGAGATTGGAGTCGAGATTCCCTTTAGTGTTTCTTCGATGTCGACGTACTCGCGACTTGTAGCTAGAAGGCGTATCTTCTCAAATCTCGTGTCGGTGATGAGGTCGCGTAAAACCCTCAGGAGATCAACTCTGGGCATGCTCTCATCGATGGCATCGAGAATGATGTATACACAGTCAAATGCGTTGACAATCTCTTCCAACACACTGAGAAGATCCGTCAGGCTAGGCGCTTCGTCGCTTTTGTAAAGTTTGTACAGCTTGGTTGGCACTGCGTTCGCTGCAGAACAGAGTTGACGAATGGCCCATCTCAAGAATGGAGATGCTTCGTCTGCTTCATGGCCGAAGTAGCAGTAATAATAGACACATGCTATCTTTCTATCCGTTGCCGCGCTATCGTTGCAGTGCGTCTTGATCGACTCGATCAAATGGGATGTGAGGACGGTTTTACCGGCCCCTGGTATACCGTGGATCCATAAGGCGCGTTTCTGGCCTGAGATCCAGGCCTTCCAATCGTCGGAGCGGAGGACCCAGTTTCCTGTTCCGGCTTCGTATTGATCGCAGGATCGATGGTGGAGCGGCGACGGATCTATGCCACCGAGCCATTTGCAGACTTCGCGCCGTTCGAACTCTTTGCCAACCGCACTGTGAGCAAAAAACCCTAGTATTTCAAGTACACAAACATTGAGAAAAGAGAGTGTACGTACCAGTAAGGGCTGCCTGTATCTCGCTCGTTTTGCCTTTGATGTCCTTGATGTCGTGACTACGTCTAATGTTAGCGACGAGTAATGGTGCATTCAGGAGGTCGACAAAAGTTGGCCGACTCTTACCTGATGTCTGCCGTGAGTGCCAGGTACAGAGTAGACTTGTGTAGTTCCACTTCTTTCAGTAACTTTCTAGCCTTGCTTTCTTTCAAAGGCCAAGCGAGAGTTGTGAATGCATCCCTCACTTTTTGCCTCTTGGATCTGTTCCCTGGCGAGTGGTCTGCACATGCAGACGATGGGATCAGACCGGCAAGCTGATCAAGAGCTTTGCGGCAACCTCCGAGGGGACCGTCTTCCCTAGTAAGGTTATTTAAGGTAGCCGGTCCGTGTCCGTTGGAAGCAAGGAATTGTATATCGTCCAAGAGTGTTCTAAGAGCCGAAGTCTCAATCAAGATGAGTCGGAGATCCGATGGGGCATCGCTCGAGAGTTCAAGGTAAAACTTGCAGAGAGATACAACTCTGTCGGCGATTTGTACTACTGCAAATATACTCGCTGCGATGCTGAGGGGGTCCATCTTTCAAGCGATAAAAATGTCGCGGGAAACCGATCGAGTGTGAATTGTGAAATGAGAAGGGAACTTGTGATAAAAAGCGCTCCGACATGATATCGATATTAGGCAGCGAGGAAAGCCTGGTGGTGAGCCTTTGTGGCTGTGCACCGCCCCTCGCTTCAGCTGCCAATCGTCGTGCAGGCGCCCGCAGTTTATTGCAGATGTCTGTGTAACCGAAAAGCAGCTATAACAGCCATGCTCGGTGAGTACCATGGAAGAGCATGTTTTCGTTCGTACCCAAAAGTATGCCTACGAACTGATTTTGGCATCGGTGCTTGTGTATCAAGTTAGGAGCACAGGATGCAATTCGGAAATTCGACCTACCTAGATAGGTCCTATCAGTGCCTTAATCTTCCAACCATACGCTAATAACAGGAGTGGCGTACGACATATGGGATAGTCGTCAATACTTCCGAAAGATGAACCTTTCAAGCAGTCAAACTGTAAAAGAACCCTCTACCACGAAACACATGACGTGTGCCCAGTGCCGTTCGCATCTAAACCAGACATAGTGGTGCCTTGTCATGCCTGGCACTTGACCAAGGCGACTCGGAACGCACTATTTGTCCTGGCCCGTTTTGCGGCAAACGAGTTCAACCACCCAGTCGTAGGCCTCGTCATTGACACTAGTTGTTAACGGATCGGGGAAGGGGTCGTCTCGACTCCCAGTCCCTTCAGCTTCCAATTGCGCGGTGTGACGAACTTGCAGATCGTCGATCGATGGCCATCGGCGTCATCTCCTTTTTGTAGCTGCTTCACTCCCTGGCCATTTAAGGGGGTTTGACCCTCTCTGATCTTTGAACCCACGGACGAGACTCGATTTCTGAGGAGATACGCGTAGTAGGCGATGAAGGTTTGAAGATCGCAGCCCAATGTCCTAAGAGCAGGGATTTCTTTTCGTCTTCGATCCTGATGTCATTCTCCGTTAGCTCTCTTCTTTAACGTCTGTTGCCCAGGTTGTTGAGCCTTTGTATCGAGCATTCGGTTCTTGTCTATGATCGGGTACTAATGAACCCGGCAGAAGTGAGCCTTCGGGTGCAACACTCGATGGAACACTCGACAGTTCCCACATCGAAGGGCGGATTCTTCGTGAAGTCCTCTAACACGTAGTCGAGAACTAATCAGCCATCGCCGATCAGGAAGACAGAGACTTCAAGATTGAGTTTAGATAGGCTGAAGCGCGTGAGGATTAAACTCTACCACCAAAGACGATAACCCTGCCACGTCCTTGGAGCCAGCCGATGCTTGCTGGGTAGGACTCAACTGACAGTTCTATCCAAAGGAGCCGTAAGCACGGAACTAAGTAATCGGTCGTCTTTTCAGGATTCTCGGGTCATTGTGCCAGGGAGGGTTCGAGGGCAGCCTCCGAGTCAGCTGCAGTGTCGAGAAAGATGACCACCACTGTTGTAGTGTCCACCGGTCAATCCATTCAACTTGCATGATCTTCAGCAATAACAGGTAGCCACAAGGGTCGTTGGCCGTGCGATGTAAGCACGTAACCTTATTTTCGGGTCCAGGGAACGCGAGCTCGTGCACCTTGCCAGTGTCATCCGCCGACTCCAAAGGCTGTTCCAAAGGGAGAAGGGACGGCTGCTCCACCCCCGCGTCTCAGGGTTATACCGGAGTGATCGACTCCTCCACTGGCTGTTGGGATAGCTAGCGGCAGGCTTACCTCGGACTTTCTTAGCATTGGAAACCCGCTCCAACCGGCTTTTCCGATGGATAGGGCTTGTTGGCTCAATCCATTATTGCTATATATGAAGCTTTAGGCGGACAACTAGCGTACAGGTGTTGACCTCGCGGTATTGCTACTACAATACTCAATACTGGTGCTACAGCTGGTTGCCTTGCGGGCATTAACCACTACCAACTCTACGAGAATGTGGAAGCTGTAGACTTAGTTAACTAAGGTACTGAAAGCTATGGCCACACTTAAACCTAGTTAAGCTGTGAATAACTCTAGACTTGGCATTCACATCATTTTAGACCTTTAGATCTACAGCCTCAGGCTGGGGTTCCATGGTGCCTCCTTACCGTTTAGGAAGGGTAGACCAACGGTTGATGATATTATTATGCCATCATAGGCTTACAAGCAGCATATCAGCACGTCTCAAAGTTGCGTCCTCATCTGACTTACACCTCAGATTTTGCTGGACAACCTTCCATACCCTGGTACGCACGCCCTCACGGCTTCGCAACGACTCTCCTGCCTCTCTTCTTGCCGAAACTCCAGCCAACCAGTGCAGCACCGGCCATCAAGACTGGGACGCCGACTCCGACACCAATGCCTACACCCTTTGCCCACTTCCCGTGCTCCGTGGCCCGAGCCTCCGCCGCCTCGGTGTGGAAGAAAGCATCGATGAAAGAGTCCTGGATCGAGAAGAATTGCGAGTCGTCCCTAGGAGCCTTATCCTTGTCCCCGGCCAAGGGATGCTCGGGCTGCGAGATTTGAATTGTGTGAGAGAAGTCCGCCTGGGCGAATGCCCGAGCCGTCTCCTGATTTAAATCCGGAGCGAGATGTGTTGGGAACTGTTTCAATATATCGTCCGGCCTGAATATGAAGAATGATTCAGTTGTGTCTTGGTGGTCAGCCACGAGTCGTCAAGAACAGGGTCACGATGACCTTACTTATCTCCCATTTAGCACTCCTTATAGGGACTTGCGGATCGTTATGATCCTTGCCAGGTTGGTAAAAGTGCCAACTTAGTCGTACGGGATAGTCATAGGGTTTTGTTTTCTTCCATGACACGTTATAAGTAGTGCTGGAGAACAGAATGGCCCATATAGACCCGGCGTTGTTGGGGGCGGTGCCGCGGAGATACCCTCCCTCTGCCGGAGGGGAGCAGCCGGTTCCGGTGGGGCCGGACGATTCCCCGTAGGAGCACCACCGGAACGATGTCAGGCACAGGCCGCTACCGGTCGCACTCAAACAGTCCCTCTTTGATGGATCGTATGCCAGGACGGCTACAGCGGAGAGTAGTATGACCCGTAAGAGATGCATGTTTGCGAGTCGGTGAGTATTTGGCGAGTGAACTACGAAGTAGCAGCTATCGAGCCAGGTAGGTGACAAGACTGTGCCCCGACATATACTTATTGCTGCGTCCAAGCATGGTCTCTCGTCCCGACGGAATAAGCGTGCATGTGTCATTGTACTCCGACGTCATAGCACTCTAGACGGCAGGCCGCGCCAAGTGATTTGCCGGCCTTGATAATATGAAATATTTATATTAGCCGTCTTGGGTCGTATTTGTATGGTCTGTTGGTAATCGTCCCTTGACCGATAAGGTTACTCAAACCTCGACAACAACTAGTCTATACACCCCTAGTGGCGACGCAATCTCTGCATGCGTTCATTCCTGCGGTTCAGCCAAGGAGTTCCCGGAATCCGGCATCGAGGTTCAACAAGTCGTCCCTCGAGACATGCATGTATTTGAACTGGCGATGGCAAAGATCGCTGCGGCACCCAATTCCAAGCCTGGGATGCTGACGGCGGAAAGCCGGTTATCGGAGCGGCGGCTCGAAGCCGTCGGAGCGAGCTCAAGAGCAGTAAGTTCGCGGGCGACGACAGGCTGGTCGTCAGCTCTATCGCGAGCCACAACACCACGGAGCTGTGCCGGCATGAGAAATCGTTCGGGCCGGACTTCGTCTCGCTGGTGGAGGGCGTGTACTGCGACATGGACAGCAAGCGGACCCTGCCACTCTGCGGCGCCGGGGTCAAGGGGGAGTGCTTCGACCTCGAGGCTGCTCGCCTTGCACGTCAAGCTCCAGGCCGTGTGGCGTCTGCCAATGCCAAGTTTGACCAGAAGACAAAGGGCAAGCTCATTGAGTGGTGAGTGTACGACACTGAGTCCACGCCATGGCAATGGATGAAACAGCGCTCAAGTGGCCAGAAAAAGGGTTGGTGAGCGGGAGGATCGAAAGTAGGCATATCGTACACCTGGTGCAGGTTGAGCAAAGAGGGAACATGTTAGTACACTCATTTATAAACTCTACACGCCAACTTAGATAGATTTTATCGCCGTCCTTGATACTTTCCATACTATCAATACTTGTAATGGTCCGGATAGAATAGAGAGACAGGGCTACAGTGACTATCGCAGGGTTTATAAGATTACTAGTTAAAGAGAAGGAAGGAAAAGACTTGCGCTAGAGGCTCGCGTTTCCTTAAAAACAGCGATTCCTTATCCACTAGCCCTAATTAGTTAGGACTGATTGTAGGTCCCGTGGATTTTGGCTTAGGAAGTGACTATACACAGCTGTGGGGCGGTACAGTATCCCAAGCGTAACCTAGTCCATTGAGACTGAGGTAACTTTAGCAGAACGTCAAATCCGGCTTCTCCGATAACGGAGCTCAGGCAAGCTCAGTTTGCTCAGTCGCGGCTCAGGTTAATCCGGCGGTTGCCCAGGGCCCAGGACGGAAATAGCACTGGGAGAGGTTGCTTTTCGTCTGTGACTCTGGAGGGAAAGGCTAAGGCATGAATGGGTTAAGACTGCCTGTTTGAGTCTATTAATAGGCGAGAACATGTCCGTCCCTCGCGGCTTCGTGCGACTGAAATGCTTGCATGTGCACTTGCATAGTGGCACATATGCAGCCGGGCCGGATACGCATGGCCCAAAGTAGCGATGACAACAAGGTTCCTGTTACTGAGGAGAATAGAAGTTTCGCGCCGGAATGCACAATTGCCGTTCGATAGATAATGGTTTGTGCTTGTGCAAGATACTGCACTGGTATAACGTCAGCACAGACTAGAGATAGTTGGTTGGAGGGTACCCCGGATATAGGAGCCGGTAGCGCTTACATGGTGACCAAATTAGGAGCTGTCGAAGTAAGGTAAACCTGGTCGGCTTACTGGTAAGTTCCTACTACTATAGCGTGAGCTAGCTCATACAAATAATGTTAATCCTCGCGCTTCTCCTTCTATTCACTCGTCCGCTCTGCATCTTTTACACGGGCAGCAGCTCGACATTTCAGGTCGTGACAGTCAGACAGCCAACAACAACCGTACACAACAAGATGGGCGGCGTACCGTCCGTACCGACCGACCCCAACAGGAAGCTCGAGGTCATCAGCGTAGGCTTCTCACGCACGGGGACCCTGTCATACGCAAAGGCGTACGGAATCCTGCTCGACGGACCAGCCTTCCACGGCGGACAACAAATGCTCCAGAGAGAGGACGGTGAGTGTCTGGCAAACTCGCCGCCCACTAGGCCCAACTCCCCTTTCCAATTTCCCTACTCCCCTACTGACAGTAGAACTCCGCCTGTCGTCACAAACAGCCTACTGCAGGAAATGGAACCAGATCTACCAGTACCGCCGCGAGGGCGACGACGCCCGGCTGATGAAGGCCCTGCGCGAGGCCACGGCCGGCTTCGCGGCCATGGCGGACATGATCGCGTTCAACTTCCTGCCTGAGCTGATGGAGCTGTATCCCGAAGCCAAGGTCGTGCTGGTGACGCGCGATCCGGATAGGTGGTGGGCCAGCTTCGAGCCCGTGGCCCGCAGCGCGGGGAGTAAAGGGCTGCATCGCCTCGTGCAGGTGTTGCCCGGGAGGAGGTGGTATATAGATACTGCGAGGGGGTACTTTGAGGAGTGAGTATAACTCCCCCTTTTTTATTTAGGGTCGGAACAACTCCCTTCCCTACTTTGTACAACTTGATGATATGAGTGCTGACCATCTGGACACACGCCTAAAGTTGCCAAATGCGCCACGGAACAGCCCCCGCGCGGGACCTCATCCTCATGCACAACGAGTGGGTGCGAAGCATCGTGCCCAAGGAGAAGCTCCTTGAGATCGACCTCGAGGAGTCCAGCTGGGAGCCACTGTGTAAGTTCCTGGGCAAGCCCGTCCCGTCAGTGCCGTTCCCGCATGTGAACGAGGCGGCCGAACGGGACAAAGCAGTTGGGGAAGTCATTCGCCAGGCGGTCTTGACTTGGCTGGCTCTGTTCGGGGCTGCGGGCGCGGCGGGGTATGCTGTGTGGAAGTGGCTGTGAGGGCCATGCGGTCTAGAAAGTTAAGTGCTAGGACTGGGAAACACACGATTATGGACGAGACGATATGGTAAAATGGGCTTACATGCGATGTACCGTCTGTCAGGCACCGCGAAACGAGTTGGCAAGTCGTCGAGCATAAATATACTTGGCGTTCATTTCATAAGCCCCTCCTCCTCTACCTTACTCCGCTCGGTAAATCTATCATATCAAAAAAAGTCTAAGACCCCCTCCCCCCCTCTCTAAATCAGTTCTTCTTGGGCGTCCTCGTCGCCCTCCCGCCGAAACCCCACCCGATCTGGCTCGCGACGTAGATGCCGACGCCCAGCTCCTCGGCCCAAGCCCACACCAGGCCCGGGTTCTTCTGGAACATGCGGCCCGCCATGGCGACGTCGAGGGGCTCGTCGTCCGCGCCCTTCCCGCCCTCGACCAGCTCCTGCGCCTGTTTTCCGGACGTGATGCTGCCGACGGTCGACACGAGCAGCCGGTCGCCGACGGCCTTCTTGATGGCCTTGGCGAAGGGCGCCTGGTAGCCGGGGCCGCTCTTGATGGCCTGCTTGGGGTGGTTTCCGCCGCTGGACACGTCGAGGAGGTCGACGCCCCTGTCGGCCAGGAGGCCGGCCAGCTTGATGCTCTGGTCCAGCGTCCAGCTCTCGCCCGTGTAGCCGTCGGCCTGGTCCAGCCAGTCGGTGGCGCTGATGCGCACGAAGAGAGGCATGTCGTCCGGGATGGTGGCGCGGGTTAGCTCCGTGATCTCGAGGAGCAGCCGCACGCGGTTCTCGAAGCTGCCGCCGTACCGGTCCGTGCGGCGGTTGGAGGCCGGGGAGAGGAAGTTGTGCAGCAGGTAGCCGTGCGCCGCGTGGATCTCGACCACGTCGAAGCCCGCGGCGACGGCGCGCTTGGCGGCCGCGACGAAGTCCTCCTTCAGCTCGTCGATCTCCGCGAGGGTCATCTCGCGAGGGGTGGGGTAGTGCTCGTTGTAGGCGATGGCGCTGGGGGCCACGACGTCGTCAGGCCAGCCGCCCACGGCGGCTGTGGCGGTCGCGCCCGAGGAGAGCCACGGGGCGACGGTAGAGGCCTTGCGGCCGGCGTGGGCGAGCTGAATGCCGATCTTCTGGCCCTGCGAGTGCGCGAAGTCGGTGTGCGACTTGAGGGTGGAGATGTGCGCGTCTAGCCAGATGCCGGAGTCCTCTGGGGTGATGCGTCCGCGGGCTTGGACAGCCGTTGCTTCCACAATGGTCAGACCGGGCTGTTATCGGGTGTTAGCTCAGCGCTTTGCATGAGGGGGACTTTTGTCGGATGCAACTTACCCCTCGTTGCACGATGCCGCCCAGGTGGGTGACGTGCCAAGGCGTGTGGAAACCCTCGTGAGCGCTGTACTGGCACATGGGGCTGACCATGATGCGGTTCTGGAACTCAACCCCGCGGATCTTGAAGGGCGTGAATAGCTTTGGGACAGGCTTGTTCTCCGGCTGCGGGGTCACCGCTGTGCCGGATGGGGGTTTCTGTGCGGGAGTGTAGTAGGGGACACCCTCTGCAGCTTCATTGTAAATGTCGGGCCTCGACTGCGTCTCTTCGTTGGGGCCTTTGCCGTGCTCAGGAGCGGCTTCGGACAGGCCGTGGTGCGGGTTGACACCGCGGGTGCGGACGAGGGTGGTGAACATTGTGAAAGGAGTCTGAAACGAACGTATCCACGTGTATAGTGCAGTCTATCTCGACGAAAATGCAACCTCTATGGCTAGTCGGATCCTTGTTTGAGTTTGGATCTATCTATGATTCAGGAACGAAAGTTTGTCTCTGAGCGGCTGGTCGAGACCTTTTAAGGGTTTAAGCACTCTCGGGTCTCTTCCCGAAGATTCAACGGTCGAGATATGGTGTCATTTGCCAATTCGCACCAAAAGATGCATTACATCATGATAAGGTAAATCTCCGCTGGCCTTCTAGTGGTTCGGTCGCGCCTGCCGGCCGCATTATTGGGGCATCAGGGCATCCAGTCGCATCTTAGTCGGAATTTTTCCATGCAAAGGCGGGACTTGCTCGGGGTTCGCACGAGTCGTGGAACGATGTGGGCATTATTAATCCACGGTGCCTGTTGATCGTCGTGCAGAAGCAAAACGTTCTTCCGAAAAGATTGAAAACATGGTCATTGACTTTTTGCGGTGGCGGCTTTAGTGAGGTTGCTTGGTAAGTACCTAAAATGCCCCGCTTGACAGAAACTACCCTAACCCTTCAAATGCGACTTACAATCCTGAAGGATTGTACCTGCCGCTTTTGACGTATCAGAGTGCCACTTAAGGACTTTAGGTTCTGGCTCTTAGCTTTCGTGAATATGCCAAGTCCAATCAAGGGATTACAATTGACATTGCTAATCACTACTAAGTATATAGTAATGTATTTGTCCTGATTCTTGGTATGTAATAGATGGTGACACGAGTACAGGCTTTCAAAGCAACCCTAACCCTTCCCCACACCCTCTCCTCGCCCGTCGCTTCTATCAGCATCGCTGCGTTTCCACCGAGTACACAGTCCTGCACCCAATCTGATTACACGAGTCCCTGTTGTCGCACGGGAAGTTGGTCGTGGTCGTCGCCAGCGCATTAGGGCAGCCGCACGACTTGGTCACCACCTGCGTCGTCACGCATCCCGGGATAAGGCACGTCCGGCACGCAGTACCGGTGGACGTGAGCGTAGGACAGTTCGGGGCCGGGCCGCCGCAGTTCTGGACGGTTGTCGTCCGAGTGGTCGTCTCTGTCCGGACGACCGTCGTCGTCTGGATTCGGGTTATGCTCCTAATCTCCGTGACACGCTCGGTGGACGTGGTGGTCGTCGTCTGCGTCGTGGGGATGAAGACTGTCCTGGTCGTCTGCGCGCAGGTGCCCGTAGCGCCTGAGCTGGTGCAGGTGCTTCCGCGACATATGGTCGTGGGCGTGATTGTCACTTGTCCCACCGCGGCACTGTACAGGCGTCAGTCATGTCACTCATATTCGTGAAGCATTTCCTTGCTCGGGTCTGGCTTACGATGCGAACAACCCCAGGATTAATGTTGATAGCGACTTCATTGTGTCTGTTTTGCTTACTCCTTGAGATATGATAACCAGGATGATTACAAACGCAGTGCTCTCAGTGGTAACAGATGAGGTTGCTAGGTCGCGCTGTCCTGTCAAGTTTGCTGGGCGACATACCTGCGATTATATACACGGAAGAACTTAACAGCACCAGGGACCTCAACTTCAACCGTCCGCGATGTCCATATTGAAAAGTCTTGGTAAACAATGCGCGTGGCGAATGCGGAAAGAGAGTCGCCTCGTAAACCCGGATCCAGAACCTGCCCGTAATTGGAGAGCCCTTACCAACAAGGGCTCTATGACACCATGGTATCTATGTATAGAGGCAAATAAAGTTGAGCGAGGACGGGGAGCAATATTAAGGTTGCACCGTGACGAAGCTGGTAGTGGTGAGCTGGCTCCGAGGACCTGTCGGCTGAATTGGGGACTCATCCCGTCCCTGAACAGCAATCAATTGATGGTGCCAAAAATAGATATTTCTCCTCTCACTTTGCGGCTCCAAATAACCCGAGGTCTGGAAATGGTTTCTGTTCCACATGTTTTGTTCTGTCTGGACTGACCCAGGACTCTGTCTAAACTGTACATGTAGGTCCCCCGCAAGTCCGGCTGATCAGGTGGCTACCGACATCCGACCTTGTGATGCGGAACCGGGCCCTACCTCCTTTGCAACCCCATTTAGTAAGAGTGTACCCCTGCCGAGTCAATCTGCTCCTCCGTGGTTCTAGCCCCGACCTGACCGATATTCACGCTGCCGAAATGGGACCAGCCGGTGCCGGCGTGGGCGCACAAACAAACGACCACCTTGTCCGCGGCGTCGTGAGAGTTGTGTCCGGGTAGGAGCTATGATGACCGCCCAGGGGGCAATGGCCAAACCGGACGCTCAGCGCCAGGTTCGAGCAGCCCATGCAGTCCACGCCAAAGGCGAGCGTTGTGGTGGACGGGTAGACAGTCGTCTGCGCCTTGCAGTTTAGGCTCGAGAAGACCGCCATCGATGCTTGGCATGCCCCTACACTGTCGGCGGTGACGTAGATAGACGGGGAGTCGTACGGACTGGGGAGCGAGAGCGTCGGCGTCACCCAGTTTGGCGTGGTCGGTGTTGGGTCGTCTTCTTGTGCAGCTGCTGTGCTGAGCACCAGTGCTCCTAGTACAAGAGAGAAGATAGGCCACATTGTAGTAAGAGTCGTGTTGAGTTGCGATCAGAGGTGCACAATCTTTGCATGTATATCTCTGGGCTGTTCCTTGCTGGCTCTTTTGGTCTTCAGCGTTAACGGTGAAGTGCAGCACTTATAAGGACGAGTTGACAACTTGTAGAACGTCGCCGACGGTCGAGTGAAGTTACGATGGAGAGATGGCCATCCCTACGACATATCGTCAATCACTCGGATCAACAGTGTTCGGTTTCGTTCACGCAAGAGACGTAACATGAGTGTCAAAACCGGTGCTCTAAGTTGGGTGGCTAATGAAAAAGGTAGACTGGTCTGGTCAGTAATGACAGCCAGTGGTTGGTATGCTCTCTGGATAAATTGCAATAAACACCGTCGCGAGGAACCTTCTTCATTGGGCCGCGACCAGAAGCGAAACGGCTCCGATGCCAAAACCGGCGCTGCGGGACGTCGTATTAATATATCGAAAGGAACAGCTTGTAACAGGCAGTTTGTTGCATCGTTCGCAGAGAGAGGTTGTGCCAGCATCCAGGTAACGTTCAACGACCGGGCTTTCGGCTAACACAGCACCGGGAACTCAGCGACAATGGCTGGTAAGACTAAGGTATACTGTCTCCGTAGTAGACGTCAAGCTCACACAAAATACGTCAACCGTACGCGGGGTTCTGTTCACCACGGCGCAACGTTGGAAATCTGTCGCACGAAAGTCGTACTGCACTGATGCGCCCAATTGCCGCCAGCGACGCAGGCTTCAACGCAGCGATCCAGGCCATGCATGTTGATCTCTCCAACCTTGGATAGGGGTTCCTCGACAACTGCTAGCGATGATCAAGTTTCCGTCATGGCCGGCTGTTGTCGGCGCAGACGGCATTGCCGTTCATCACCACCCATTGGGCGGTGGAAGTAAAAATGCATTTGTTGGGTTTCATCCTCCCTACTGTCAGCCAGATTTCTATGTTGCTACTGATGACCAAAGTCCATCCTTGAGCTTGCATACGGCCCGCGGGGGAATAAGGCTTCTCTGAGCTTCAACGAGTATGGGAATACGGCGGTCGCCGCCGTTGTCACATCTGAAGTCAGAGTGGTCGTAGAAATAAGGTGCTGGCTTGCGAATAACCCCGCCATCCTGTCGGTGAACTTGGCATCGATGTTGATTCGCGTATGCTCGTCTGTGGCGCAAATAGCGTGCCATCTGGAACGTAGCTATGTTCCAATCATGCAAATTTGCCCATGATCGCCATGAGTTGCTGCCCTAACTTTTTCCCCTCTAGTGGTAGAATGGGGTGCGATGGATCTCGGCCGGGAACGCCGCACTTCTGTTGACGTGAGTAGACTCGGCGCACAATGGACATATCTCGCTTGCCGCATACGAAAGAGCAGCGAAGAAGAAAATCACGTGGAAAGAAAGATTCAGAAACGTACCTGCACTTGCAGGCGACTATGTTCCAGAATTATGTTCCAGAACGCGCTGTGACAGGCAAGGTTGGGGTGTTGCGCAGAGGGAAAGGAAATGTGGCGTGACATTCCCATGGCATCCGGGCTGGTGAGGTAATCACACCACATCAAATCGGGAACAGCCGCGTGAACTTGCTATAAAGGATGCTTCCTTTTCTCGAATAGCTGCAATCATAATAAGGAGTCGGTAAACATATCATAATTAACCTCTAGAATGGCGACCAAGAACACATTAGACGCTGGTTCATTCACACTGGCTCCAGCGAAAGATTACCTGGCAGCTTGTCCCAGGTTCCGCTTGCTGGTCCTGGGCAACATCGAGTCGACGAAGATCGAGATATTCTCAAGCGTACTAGGCGTGAAACTAGACAAGGTCAGTTGGATTGCTCCCACAAGCTGATTCGTGCCGTGAATCTAAACGAAGGTAGAGCGACATTGCGGCGGTATTCAGCAGCAAGCACGACATCAACCAGGAAATCCAAATCGGGAATGCAAATCCCCGTCTCAGCTTGCATACCGCAGCCAACTTTGGCAGCGGCGACAAGGAAGCTTATAAAGCTGCTGTCGACTTCATCCAAGCAAGACAACAGTCAAGTGACGTAGCGGACCGCATCCATTGCATCTGGTACTGCGTGTCGTGCGACAGCGACCGGACAATCCACGGCCTGGAAGCCGAGTTCTTCCGACAGCTGCCGTCCGTCGCACCCGCGACGCCGGCCATGCTCGTCTTCACCAAGTACGAGGAGCTCATAGCGAGCGTCCGGCAGGAGTGGTACCGTGACGAGCAGAAAAACGGCGTCTCCAAGGTGGCCGCTTCGCACATCCTGCGCGACCTGACGTCCCACGAGTTCCAGAGGCGGATCGGCCGGAGATGGGATGCCATCCTCGAGGACAACCGCGTCTCGAGGATCTGCGTAGCGACGGACGAGGACAGCAGCGGGCATGCGGGGATGGAGAGGCTCGCTGTCGGCACGCTCGCTGAACTTAAAGGGACGAGCGAACGTCTGGCTTTCGCTGCAGCCCAGAGGGGCTCACCCGCTATATCGACCAAAGGTACGTGCATTTCTCCCTTGGTACCGTTTGGGACGGATGGAAGGGCGCGTAGCTAAACGTAACACGTAGTCTGCGCCAATATGGCCGCCAGTTACTTCGACGTCAACACAGGACACGCGCGGAAACGCAGCGGAGTGGAGGTCGGTGAGATTCTGCAAGACTTCTTCGACAGGAGCATCCAAATCTTCAACTTCGACGACCCGGGCAAAGTGTTGGCGCAACCTAGCCTTCTGAACCGGATCTTGGAGAGTCTTTTCGAGGCCGACGAACTGGGCTTCCTCACAGGCAAGGGCGGCTCCGATACCAGCGGACAGGCCCTCATAGACGGCCTCAGTCCACACGATAGAGCCTGCATGCTCACCCAGGCGCTTGCTGGAATGCTTCTGTTCTTCCACAAGTTGGCGGAAAGTCAGTGGCTCCACAGGGATCCCGTCCCGCCGCTGACCGCCCACATCGTCGAGCGGGAGCTAGGCGGCATCAGGTCGGGCAAGGAGAGGAAGGGCGTGTTCGAGACGATCGAGAGCAGCGCCATCTTCTCGCAGTGCCACCTGGTAAGCCAGATCTCGGACCTCATCCTGAAGGCGGTGGGACAGGGCGAGAAGATCGGGGTGCCGAAGAAGAGGATTGTCATTGATGACGAAGCGGACCTGGCGGAGATCTCGCTCAGCTTCGTTAACGACCATCCGGGACCCAACGATGTGGTGCTTCCGAACGGAATGACGATTTTGCCCTTGAATTAGATAGACAGCGAGTGCACGGTTTGCTTGGGGTCTTGGGTTTCGGGATATGGGATACATAGAGGACACGGGAGGGTTTGTAATGTTCTTTTTTCGGTTGGACCGTGGGGTTGGTCCTGCCTTGACTGCGGTACGTACCGACTAGCGGCAGATCATGGACCCCTGCACGCTCCATTCCAGCGCCACGGAACGAGTTCCAGAGGATCCAGAGATTTAGCCATGACTTCATCGATTTTAGCTCTTCCCATCATCGAATCGATCTGTGATCTGCATGAGGATCAGGGCTTCCGACGTAACTTGGCGAGATCGAGTGCTTAACTCTACTGTAGCACGGCCAGTTACAGGTTAGCCATCCTCAAGAATCTAAAATGTCCTCCCTCTCTCCCTTGAGAGAACCGTCTTTTGTGCATCCACCTTAGACCTTGGTATTTCCCTACCTCTCCTCCATCTCCTACGTTTCTTACTTCTCTACTTCTGAACTGGACGTCTGATTTTTGTACGGAACGTCCACGAGCAAGCTGCTCAACTTTACACAGCTACTACCCATGACGTAAGGTGTCTTACTGCTGAGATCGCTTTTTGTCTCGGCGTCCGCACTGCCATTGCATGTCGACATCGCCTCTGCGTCATCTGTGCCTTCCCCGTTTTTATCAACTGGCCAGAGCGACTGTCTACTCCGTTCGTGACTTTAACTTCCGCCCCTTGGAAGCTCGTTGGGTTTCCCATCATCAGCCGCGCTCACTTTTGTCCACGCGAGATCCGTCTCTGCACCATTGCGGCATTGCTACCATGGCTCGCAAATCGAAACCCGCGACTGCTCCTCAGGCCAACGGTACAACGTCCCCAGCGTCGGCACCTCCGATGTTGAACGGAAAGGCTCGAAGGTCATCCCGTCGGATATCTTCTAAACCTCAGTACGCTGAGGAAATGTCTGATGATGAGGGAGTTGGCAAGCGAGAATCCTCGCAGTCAGACCGGAACGACCAACGCCAAAAGAGTCAGCAGACCAAGAATGAGGATCTGAAAAGGACGATCAGTAGCCTGCGCGAGATCGACCAGAATCTGCTTCGGGCAGCCAAGCGGCACAAGTCGGAAGCGGAAGCATCGTACAACGAAGAAGACGTCACTCCCGATGATACTGCCATGCCTCTACCACAACAAGCAAAGAAGAAAAAGGCTCGCGGAGATCAGCACGCTCCTGGTGTAAAGCGACCACGCCCTAAGACGAGCACCTCTCTTGCAGGTGTTAAGAGAGATATATCTGGTGGAGAAGAGGGCGATGATGACGAGGCATACATCGCGAGCGACGTAGATGTGGATGAAGATGGAGATGTAGATCCTGTCCTGGAGGTTGCTGAACGGGGTGCGGCGCGTCCTCCCGCAGTCAATAGTAGTTATCTCCCGCTTCCCTGGAAAGGCCGGCTAGGATATGTGAGTGTGCTTGACCTACGCAAGGACGCAGCCATTTTGCTAACACTGGAATCTAGGCCTGTCTGAACACATACCTACGCGCGGCTAAACCATCCGTCTTCTGTTCGCGGACATGCCGTATGGCGTCCATCATCGACCACCGACACCCTCTCCAAGACCCCTCTCAACCCGAGCACCTAACCAAGAACAGACCCGACAAGAGCAAAAAGGCCGATGTAGCTCTGGGCCAAAGATATGTTGAAGAACTAGGCCTGACCAACGCGAGGGACCTTGCCAAGATGTTGCGGTGGAACGACAAGTATGGCATCAAGTTCATGCGCCTGAGCTCCGAGATGTTTCCTTTTGCGAGCCATCCCGAGCACGGCTACAGGCTTACACCATTCGCTTCCGAGGTTCTTGCCGAAGCTGGCAGGATAGTTGCCGAACTCGGCCACCGGGTAACCATGCATCCAGGCCAGTTCACACAACTCGGCTCGCCCCGCCAGGAGGTCATCGCCGGGTCGATCCGTGACCTAGAATACCACGACGAGCTGCTGAGCCTCCTGAAACTTCCAGAGCAACAGGACCGCGACGCCGTCATGATCATCCACATGGGCGGCGTCTTCGGCGACAAGACCGCCACGCTGAACCGCTTCCGCGAGAACTACACCAACCTCCTCTCGCCCTCCATCAAAGCCCGCCTCGTCCTCGAGAACGACGACGTGTCCTGGTCGGTGCACGACCTCCTCCCCGTCTGCGAGGAGCTCAACATCCCCATGGTGCTGGACTTCCACCACCACAACATCGTCTTCGACGCCGAGCGGGTGCGCGAGGGGACGCTCGACGTCGCGCGCCCGGAGCTCATGGACCGCATCCTGGCCACGTGGCGGCGCAAGGGCATCCGGCCCAAGATGCACTACAGCGAGCAGTGCGCGGGGGCCGTGACGCCGCGCGACAGGCGCAAGCACAGCCCGCGCGTGGCGACGCTGCCGCCGTGCCCGGCCGACATGGACCTCATGATCGAGGCGAAGGATAAGGAGCAGGCGGTGTTTGAGCTCATGCGCGCGTTTAAGTTGCTGGGGTTCGAGAGGGTGAATGATATGGTGCCGCATGAGCGAGAGGACGAGGATAGGCCGCCCGCGAAGATATTGAAGTCGAAGGACGGTAGGAGGAAGAAGAGGGTCAAGGGCGCGGAGGCGGAGGGGGTGGAGGAGAGGGCGGTTCAGATGGATGTTGAGGTCGACGGGAGAGATATGGGCAGGACGGTGACGGCCGAGGAGTTTGCGATGGGGGGGCCGCTGAACAGGGTGTATTGGCCTCTTGGCATGGAGCATTGGCTGAAGCCGAAAAAGAGGGAGTCGAATAAGCTCAAGGTCGAGCCCGATGAGGAGCTGTGATGCTGTGGGATACGGTGTGGTGGTTATGTGTCAATTCTTAAACCCGACGTGGAGGTGTCACGCCGAGGGGCGTTGTGATGTACGATATTGGGAGCAGGTCAGAGATGTAAGTCTACCTGCTGTAACACTACGCACTTTAGCTATAGTGACTGAAGAGGAATAAATAGTTGCCCGGATGCTTAGAAGCTTATGAAGCTGTGGCACCTTGTAACAATTACTCTGAAAGGCTCTCACCAAGGGGTGTAGCAGCAGGTGCTTATATGACTACACGACCAACGCACATGTCCTTCGGGCTCCCTACTCCACCGCTTCGAAGTTTAGACACTTCACGTTGCCTAGTCCTGCCATTGTGATGATCCGCTTGATACCATTGCCCAATGAGCCCCTGTAGTCGAACGCGATGGGGGAAAGAACGCCGACGCCAATGGGCCGTTATCGTCGCTCGACTCGCCATCGCTGTTCCCGTCCAAGAGATCCCTGTTACTGTCTGGTTGTTGTCCGTCGAGTTCATCTTCATCCTCATCGTCGTCGCCGTCGCTGCTCTCATCATACTCGCTTTCTTCGTCCGTACTTTTCGCATCATCACTCTTCTCGTCATCGCTGTCCTCCCAATCGCTGAAGAACTCTAGGGGATCATCGCCAATAGCGTACCTGCCGTCTGGGTGCTTGAACAGCCAGTGCTTAGTCGGGAGAGGCTGGCTTATCAAACGGACAAGGCCGGAGGCATATGATCCTTGTCCACCGGCTTGTGTGGTAATTTTCATGTCCAGCTTTACCTTCACAAACTTGTTTTGCTTGTCTACACTGGGTAGGCCTGGGGAAGATTGCTGGAAGCTCTGAAAATGCTGAGCTATGGCCTTGGTCTCCCATTCGGTGTACTCCTGTAAGGGTTCCGGCTCGTACAGCTTGCCATAAATTGACATCTCGACGTCCCACGTAGAAGCGGTACATACGGTGCTGGACATGAATACACTCCCTAGTAGACGACCTGTTTTGTTTACATATCCGAGCAACTCTGCGTCCGGGACTGGTACGATATAAACATCGGAATTGTCGGTTATCTTGAGTGAGTCGAGCTTCAGGCCCGGGATGCCCGACATCTCCTTGAGCATTGTGCCAGTGACGTTGCAATCGCAGAAGGCGAGGTGGCGTATGGTACGGATATGGGGAGCGACTAAGTTCAGCACAGTCTTGATCGTCGATTCGGATCGCAACGAGACATTGCCGAGTTCCAGGCTTCGCAAGCGCGGCCAGACCACCGCTTGATTACCCGGATCGACGTTAAAAAGCTTCTCGAACGCAGTCGGAAGATCAATTACGTGCAGTCTTTCATCCGAAACGTTATCAATTCTGAAGCGAATCCGAAGTTCTTCAAGGGCAGTCGCTGATTGCAGAGAGGCGAATAAGGGACTTACATCGACTCCTGAATGGGTGAATTCACGATCGAGAGAGGTGCCAAGCCTGCCGATACACAGATGAATATGTGTTAGCTTGTGGAAAGCGCGCCTTGCCGTGGGTTTGATATAGATTATCGAGCATGCCAATTTCCCCTCGTTCAGGGTGAGCCTTCTGATTGTATATTCGGGCCTGCCCATTGCTGCAAGAAGGAAACAACGGAACCCATTATTCCCGGTATCCAACACAGCGTCGCCTTGACGGAGAGACTGTGCCGTCAAGTGATACTCTTTCCCTGGGATCACTTCCTCTCCCTTACTGATGACGCGTAAGGGCGGCATGGGACAGGAGACGAAGGAATGCAGGTTTGGCATGCTGTTGAGTGCCGTCTGAAACCATAGAGGGATAGTAGAGAGAACAGCCTCCTCGAATTCGAAAACTGCATGCCACCCTGGCGGCCACCAGAACGTATCAAGCGCAAACACATGGACGGGCGGCGGTCGGCAAGCCAGGCTGTCGTCACCGTCGTCAAGGCATTCAGACTGAGATATCGGACTAGTGTCGCTGGATTCGCTCGACTCGCTGAAATCAGGCGATTGGAGACCATCTTCGAAAGTGGCGCGGCCTGGAAGGTACAGCTCGTGATGGATCTCATACCAAACCAACTCCTGGACGGCGCCCGCAAGACGAGGACGCCGAGAGACCTCAAGAAAGGTGTTGAGGTCCAATTTAGTGATGGACAGGAAAATGCGTCGAAAGAGTAGTCTAATCGTCGAGTGGTCGAAAAAGCGGTGTGTTAGACGAAGCGATTTCAAATCATCATGAGAAAGTTGCTGCTCGGCGATGAGGTCGACGATCTCTAGTGGCAGCTTCAAAATCAGGCATTGCGAGGTGCCACTTTCGGCCCCGGTCGTCCGCTCGCTGAAAGACGACTCCATTATATTTGATGAAAGAATACAATGCCCCAGAGGCCGGGTGAAGAATGTAATTGGATAGAGGTTGGACAATGGTTGATGTGGAATGGAGTGCCGGAGAAAATTATAAAGTACGTGGTCGAAGATGTGTGTGTCTCGACTCGTTTGCCTTCCACAAGAACTGATCTGGTGTGCGCGGGCTGGGGGGAAGGAAAGACCCTGCGATGGAGGGTGAGTTGGGACGGCTCCTGCCATCACTTGAACACTCAGAAGCGCTCCTAAACGGCAAGCCAAGTGCCAAGGAGCGACGATCTTCAGTCAACATGCACCTCAGGCCGTCTATCGCTGCGTATTTGCAATCCGTTAAGGTATCCCTTGGATTTCAAGCTTAAACACATTATTGTATGGTATCTGGTCTCCAAACGGAGTGCGGACGTTAATAGTGTGCACAACCCTCTAGTTCTCGCCGAGAACCTTCTCGTTGTCCGAAACCTCCTCCCTATGAAGCGTCGCCGCAACATGAGAAGTCATGTACTTGTCTGTGTTCGGCGCGAAGAAAGTCAGGCAGATGGCTACACCACTGAACGCCAGCGTGGAAAGATACACAGTCCTGTATGCATCAGCGTTTGCCTGCTTGTACGCCGCCACGCCAACCGCGATGATCTGGTCAGTGATGCCCGGGACGGCCTCCATCGCACCCGTCACTCCCGATGTCAGTGCACTAAGAAAGTCGGCAACGGATGACGGCGGCAGACCGGCGTTGACGAGGGCTGGGGGTACCTCTGCTGGAATCGTCTGCCCTAGGCGATTTGTCAGAATCGTGGTGTAGATGGCCACAATGATACCGCAGATGCCGGAGCGGATGGAACCCGCGAGACCGCCGGCGATGCCGATCTCCCGCTGGTCCTTGACGCAGATGGTCGAGTTGGCAATGCAGACTGTCTCGTTCCAACCGGTGAAGAAGAGCCCCATGAAGACCAAGCCCGCGGCCGTTCCAAAGTTGTCGGGTTGCGAGACCGCCGTGCCTGAACAGACAAGAAGTCAGTCACCATCTATCCGTTTTGGTATCGCGAGCAACTTACTGCCGAGGAAGATAGCAGCGAGAGTAAACACCGCCATGACCTGATAACGGGTATGACCTATACGCTTGGCAAGCGAACCACCGACCATCTGTCCGGTGATGACTGCAAGACCAATGATGCTGGAGATGCCGCCGAGATATATCAAATCTCCCGTGTTGTACAAAGTTGCACATTGTGCAGGCCCTTGACATGGTCAGCTCACAAGTTCCTGTGGATGAAAGACCTGTGCACTTACAGACGATTGCAAACCCGTAATAGATACTGGCACCGAGGCTCATCAGGAGAACAGAGACCGACCCTGATATCACTTTGTTAGTGCCTAATTTTGCTAATCCAGAATGGACGAGTAGCTTACACTCGAAGTTCTTGAAGAGATGCATAGGAACCAGAGGCTCTTTGAGTGGAGCATAGATCTCCCACAACACAAAAACAACCAGCACGGCGAAGCCGACGACGATAGCGGATATAGTTGCGGCGCTTTGCCAGGGATATACAACACCTCCCCAGCTGAGCCCCATAAGGAAGGTCACAAACCCTCCGGCAAATAGCAATGTGCCGACGTAGTCGAAATGTTTGATCCAGTACGACTTGCTGTTATGCTCGTCATGCCGATGTTTCTTGGTAAAGGACGGCGGGAAGTAGAATAGCGTCCAGCATGTCAAGGCAAGTGCATTGAGGCCCACAAGCACCCAATACACGCCACGCCAGCCTACATTGGGGAAGTTCTGGATGAAGGCGTAGGATATGACTGGGGCGACGCCGGAGCCGGGGAAGCAGAAAGCGTAGATGGTGGCCGAAGCAAAGTAACGATATTTGATTGGGACAATTTCGCTATACCACGACGAATTTATTAGCTTATTCACTGGTGATGACCCCGGTGGATGGACATGGGACAGGTGGCACTTACCCAACCACATAGTGGAATGATAGTTGAGCCGCTGTGCCCACTCCCAGGAGAACATTGCCGCCGATGAGCGCTGGGATGGACTTTGCCGTAGCACATACGATGCTACCGACCACACTGAGGATTCCGCTTCCGATGAACCAGTATCGGCGGCCAAAGATGTCTGTGATACGGCCCAAAGGCGCAATACACACGGCAAGAGCGGCGTTATATACCAAGGATATCCAAGTGTACCTCGCATCAGGGCCGATGTCGTCGTTGATGATGCCCAGAATCGGGGCAGCGTAGCCCTGGAAGCATATGTTAGTCGAGATGAAGCGGTAATGGGGCAGACGGTATGGTTACAAAAGCTCCAACGCCGGCAATGAGACCGAACCCGATTGCAAGAAAGGTTCCGATGAAGAAACGACTCTTGAAGTAGTCAGGTGGCAGCCCATCAATATCAGCTTCGAACCCGACGATCAGTTCGGGTTGATGGCCCTCCTTCACGTGTGACATGTCTTCTGGCGTTCGAACATCCTCAGAGGAGGCGTGCACGGCAGTGATGCCGGACTTGGTGCTATGCATGGCGGGAGAGGAATTGAATTAGACCAACAACAAGCTGAGACGGACCTGTCGATCGTAATTCTGGATCGAGGAGCCGTGACTAAACCCATGGAAAGTCTGGAGCATCAATCATGGTTCTTGTAGAAAGGCCTTAGGGGGGCCACGGGAAACGAGAGCCAGTCTAGAAGGTCGAAAGGGGCTGATCTCTTGACCATGTCGGAGGGTATGCTCCCAAGCCGTCGGAGGAGAAGTACCATTATGCGACTGGTTCACGCCGTGTCTTCTGAATCTGGAACAGGCAAGATCTTAGTCGAGTAGTGTGACCAGTCCTCCTCGCCAGTGCAGACAGGAGATTGGTCAAGAGGTGTGGTCGCTCTCGGCAGTCTGCATCAGTCTAGACTGTGGCATTTCGAATAGCTATCAACCCCGTGGGGACGGGATGTGGGAAGCTGGGGTAGTGCCGTCATGGACTGCCTTCCTTGTCTCTGAGTTCCAGGAGGCCATAACGTTGTAGCTTGATGCCGATCAACTAGGATGCGGCTCATCGTACCCGTGCCTAGGACGCTTGGGAGGGTTGGGGGTCTGTGATTTCCTGCCGTAGTCATCACGCCGGGTAGCGTTTTCCGACCAACTATACTCACACTTACCACCTTTTCCGCAAATCATGCCAGGTCTCATAAAAATGGACAATCATCTCCGTAAATAAACAGTGAGGAGTGAATGTAAAACATTTCGGAGTAATACAGCTTGCGGCTGATGAGAACTTTCTCAAAACCATGGATGATCTGGACCACGCCGAGAGGTGAGGTAGGTATCAACAAGAGAAAGTGTGCCACATACTGACTCATCAAAAGGGCTCTCACAGACTCCGAGTTTAATATAGCAGTGGCAAATCATAACCTCAGAGCAATGCCGTCTTGTTTGACTGGCTCGAGAGGTGATACACGATTGAGGAAATAGGCAATCATTCTTCCTCGAGAATTCAAATGCGCCGTTCCCTGTTAGACTTATTGCCCAACGAGATGACCCAAACTGACTGCCAAGCTACTCATTTGTCACATATTCAAGCCTGTTGGAAACCGTAGTCTTACTGGTGTCAATAACGTGTAGGTCACGGTACATACCGAGTGAGAGGAGTGTAGCACATCCTACAAGAAAATTTGAGACTGGAAATGCCGGAACTGGTGACAGCTAGAACAAGATCAATGCTTTGGAGGTTGCCGCACCATATTGATGCTGGCTGGATAAGTGGAAGCTTATCATGGTTGTATTGATGGTGGTGCAACGATGAGCAAGGAGGACGTTGGAGATGCTGATGATGTCCGACAGTCCGAGGTCTCATCCCAGAAAGTGGGCCCACCGATAATGTGGGGTAAATGGTGCTGTGGGAGAATTGCCGTCCTCCACCGCCAAAAGTTTTCGATATGCAGCAGCTTTATCGGCGTCAATTCATCCCCCCATCCGCTTTGTAGCACAGCACATATAATTGACCCATTCAACCTTGTCACGATGGCCGGCAGCAGTAGGAAACGCTCACAGGAGGACTCAAAGTCCAAGTCGACTCGTCCGACCAAGAAGCAAAGGCAAATCGAGGCATACCACAGCGGTAGTGAGTCGGAGGACGCCGGAGATGACAGAGATGATTTCGACGCCGTCAATCTCCTCGACTCAGACGAGGAGGATATCCATAATGCAGAGATAGACGACGTTGCACCGTCGGACGAAGAAGCAGACTCAGACGCGAATTCAGCCTCAGAAGCCGAGGAAGGCGACAGCAAACCAAAAGGAAGAAAGACGCTCCGGCCACAAAAAGAAGCATTCGCCAAAGACGCGCCCGACTCAGAAGCCAGCTCCACAGACGGCGATTCCGACGACGAAGACCACCCGCGCCACAAATCGAAGCGGAACGACCCAGACGCCTTCGCCACGTCCCTCTCCAAGATCCTCTCGACCAAGCTCTCGACCTCGCGACGCGCGGACCCGGTCCTGGCGCGCAGCGCCGAGGCGCAGGAGGCCAGCCGCAAGATCGTCGACAGCGCGCTGGAGACCAAGGCGCGGCGGCGGATGCGCGAGGCCAAGAGGCTGGCGCTGGAGAAGGGGCGGGTGCGCGACGTGCTCATCGCGGGGTCGGGGAACACGAAGCAGCTGAATATCATCACGGGGGAGGTCGAGGAGGCGGAGGACGAGGCGGCGCGGGAGACGACGCAGCAGCTGCTGGAGACGGAGAGGAGGCTGAGGAAGGTGGCGCAGAGGGGTGTGGTGAAGCTGTTTAATGCGGTGAGGGCGGCGCAGGTGAAGGCTTCCGAGGCGGAGAATAAGGCGAGGAATGAGGGCGTTGTGGGCGTCAAGCGGAGGGAGGAGAAGGTTACTGAGATGAGTAGGAAGGGGTTCCTTGATTTGATTGCTAGTGGTGGCGGGAAGCTGAAGAAGGGGGCGTTGGAGGAGGCGTGATGTAGTCGAATAACTGGAAGCGGGTGTCATGTTCTACCTGCGCTATGCACGAAATCGAGTGAGATAGACTCGGTATACCTCAGATATGAGAATCTCTGATTATCAGGCTCTGAAGTGATACACCTGGCCGCTGAAGTCATGCTTCTAAAGGTACAATCTACCCTGATGGGCAAAATATGTTTACAAAAATGTTGAAGTTGCAGGCACTCTCCCACACGCCGGCAACACTGAGTTGAGAACATGCGTCTATCCTTTGTCCCTCCGTACCCCCTGCGCCGTTTCTCATACATGGCCATACGCCTAAGCCGATGACTGATGTTTCGATGTAGATATCGATATTGGTGACAACTTTAACACCATTCGCAAACCCAAAGACCTAGATGTTTACTTGAAATCGCTGGCTTGCAGATTCCGAGTCATGGAAGGTAGCTTGACCCTCAGCCCATCAAGCTCCTTCGTCATGTTGACCTGGCACCCCAGTCGACTCGTCTCGGTGAGCCCAAACGCCAGATCCAGCATATCGTTCTCGTCGTCTTCGGGCTCGGGCATCTTGTCGTAATATTCCTGGTCGAGCACAATGACATGACATGTCGAACAGGCGCACGACCCTCCACACGCGCCTTCCATCTCGAGATCGTGTGCCTGGGCTATGTCGAGGAGGTTATCGCCCTTGGAAACTGCAATCTTGTGTTCTTGGCCTTCCTTGTCGATGAATGTGACGTAGAGTCTAGTGATGTGTCAGTGTCAAAGCTTAGTGGGCGAAGAGATACGGAAGACTCACTCCTCGCCAGGTTTCGGGGGGTCAATATGTCCATGGGAATTTGATGCCGTGACTGAGAATGCCCTCCGTTGGATCGGCGTCCTAGATATGCTTGAAGTCTCTGGTCGTCGAAGTGTCTCGGTAGGCCACCTGGGGCTCGACCTTGACGAGAAGGTCCGAGATAAGTCTGATATAGCCTTGCTACTCCGTCTCTGGCTTACTGTCCGTAGCTGCACGAGCCCCTGGGACATTATTCTGGCGGAGGCGGCCATGTTGAGAATGGTAACGGGGAGCTCGGCGATCATCGATTCGCTTTCGGTCTTGTTGCAGAAGCGAGAGGGGATCGATGGAGAGCAGGGAGCGGGAGTGGGGAAGACTCGTGGGAAGCCAAACAAACACGGCCGTGTGTAGAAGTGAATCTCACACGCTGAGGGCTCAATGAACGGTGACTGTTGCGGAAAAGCAAACTGCGGATGGCCGAGTCCGCCCCTCGGAGCTTGCGATGAATTCACCGGCCGAGAATCTCAAAAATGCGACAGGGGTGGAGACACCGATCTGATATGAAGTTGGCGGGTCGCAGCGAATGCTGGAAGAGCTTATCGTAAGCTCGGATACTAGGATATGCAAGTAGAAGCTATCTTTCGCCCTGTTATCGCCTGATGTTTTGCGTATCGCCGCGACACGATGATTTCATCTTAAGATCGTCATGCGAAAAAAAGGTACAAACGAAACAACCACGCGACAAACCTACAAAGCTCATCTCACCATTCAACAAGAGTCTCTGCGGCAGGAGATGTCATCATAAATCAGCATGGCGTATCCTAGAGAAGGGGTCAATCCCCTCCGACCATACTACATCCCTCCAACCATTGGCGACGAACCGCTACCAGCTCCAGGACCACACGCTTTTGCTGATGGCGCCGCGACGGGCAAATACACGTCCAAGGCGCGTGATATCTTCTCAGACATCGACTACAAAGACTACATATCAGAGGATTCGTCTTCGGTTCTCCAGACAGTGAAGGATCTGTTGGACGAGCTGCTATGGAAGTACACGTCGGTGCTGATGGCGCAGCCATTTGATGTGGCCAAGACAATCCTGCAGGTCAGGAGCCAGGACGAGTCAGCAACTCCCTCTGCCCCTGCGACACCAGTCGTAGAATCAAGACGCAGAACATCGGATCCTAGGTCTTCCATATATGACGACGTATGTTTTCCCCGTTGTCATTGCATTTCCAACAGAACTAACATGCTGCCATTCAGCTCCCGGATTCCGACTCCGACCCGGATGAACCGGCCTACTTCACCTCGAACGTACCGAGCACACCTACCCCCTCATACCCCAGGTCGCAACGGCGAGGGCACACGAGCCCTTTGCAATCACCTAAGCTGCCGACAAGGTCTACAGCTGCAGCACCAGCGCACCACCTCCTTCTACGAGCCCCAGACTCGGTACTCGAGGTCATATCACAATTATGGACGAAGGAAGGGGCATGGGGTGTCTGGAAAGGCTCCAACGCGACCTTTATCTACTCTGTTCTCTCGTCGCTGCTCGAGAACTGGTCTAGGAGCCTGCTGAGCGCCCTGTTCGACGTGCCTGATCTCGGCGTCAAGGACGACCTAGATCGGCTGATCGACCTTGCGTCCCCCTACCCTTGGGCCTCGCTCTGCGTCGCAGCTGCGGCGGCTGTCACGACTGGGCTCATCCTCTCCCCACTAGATTTGGTCCGAACTCGGTATGTCCGTTGTTAGTCGTGTTATGCTGATCGCGAGACTAATTATTTCTACCAGCCTCATTGTTACCCCGACCAACCGTTCGCCACGAGGCACGATCTCCACCCTCCGCAAACTGCCTTCGTACATCTGCGCGCCGGCCCTCTACCTGCCTACAATCCTCCACTCCCTCGTCCACCCGCTCCTAACCCTCTCGACACCGCTGGTCCTCCGCACACGCTTCATGATCAGCCAAGAGCTGTCCCCCATCACCTTCTCGATCGCCAAGTTCTGCTCCTCGTCCGTGGCCCTGTTCATCAAGCTTCCCCTCGAGACAGTCCTGCGCCGCGGGCAGGTCGCCGTCCTCGCATCGCCGGCATACGTCCGTGCCTTGGAAACATCCGGCGTGGGCGCTAAAGGAAAGCGTCTCGGAGGCGAGGTCTTGGAGACTATCGTGCCTCCGGGCCGGTATGACGGCGTGTTCGGGACTATGCAGGCTATCGTCAGCCAGGAGGGCACCAGGGCGGTCTCAGCGGGTGCTAAGGGCGCTGCTGTGATCGCTAAGAAAGGGAAGCCTAGGGTGAGCGAGGTAGTGTACCGGCGTGGTCAGGGGCTGGAGGGGCTCTGGAGGGGTTGGAAGGTCAATTGGTGGGGACTGGTTGGGCTGTGGACTGCTGGGGTCCTGGCTGGCGGTGGTGATGGGGAGTTTTAATATGTGCTGCTTCGGCTCGAGCCGTGTATAATTCTTCGCTGGCCTTGGGAGATGTTTCACCGGTTGTTTAGATATTTGGTCTTTATGATTCCCCCCTCATGATAGCATGAACCTCAATATACGTCACCGTCTGTATACATATTACTAATGAGCTTTCTACTCGCCGCTCATCTCACATGAAGGGTAGGGGTGTGAGTAAGGTGAAGGCGCAATGATAAGGTCGCCTACCACGGCAACATGCACAGCTGTGCTATCCTCTGACTCAGTTGTTCACCAGCCTGGGCATGAGTCCGTCCACATTCGTTTAACAAGAGCCGGCCATGCCTTCGAAGGCACCTGGTCGCCACTGAAGTGTTATGTTCGAGATCAGACCTTTTGGTGTCAAGAGGCACCGGAGACGCGAGGATGAAGGCCGAAGCGGCAAGGTTCAACGAGTAGAATGGACAAGGAGGACTAGCAGACCACATTTCGACCCATGAGGTTAGATTCTATCTTTCGTATCAAGACGCGTCGAGCGGCTAATATAAGAACTTACACCAATACAAAACAATACATAGATACTACCCCTGTCCAAGTCAAAAGACTCTCAATGGAAGCCTGAGAGATCCGTGGCCCCATCATCGCATTGCTGCCACATCGAAACTTTCTTCACCGCCATTTCAGTCCACGTCGGCCACCAGCTGTCCCTATCATCCCAGAAGTCCTTCCTCGGAGTGAAAGATTTATCTACCCAGGGCTTATCGTCCACACCGTCGGGAAACCAGCCAGAAGTGCCCCCGACGCCGACGGAGAGAATCAGATAGAACGGGCGGTCGAACGGAGTGGCGTGGCTGGTTCCCGGGCCTTCCCACGGATCCATAATCCTCGATCCGTTCTTGTACGTCGCGCCGTAGCCGCCCAGCTTGTAGAAGCCGCGGTTGAACTTGAGATACACCACCTGCGCCAGCCGGCTGTCGACCCACGTGAAGAGGTAATCCTTGGTCCACTCGAGCCCGAAGGTGTGGAACTTGTCGTGGTACGTCGAGTGCAGCGCGTCGCGGTACCCGGACGTGGTCTGCCACCGGTCGGTGTTGGCGTCCGGCCCCCAGTGCAGGGAGCTCTGCAGCAGCTGGTTGCCTATCCCGTCGGCGTAGGTGTAGTTGTTGCCCCGGACCATGCCGATGTCGATCTCTCCCGAGGCGGGCCAGGGGCCGTAGTTGTCCTCCGCGGGGAACATCATGACCTGCGAGAGAAGCCAGTCCCCCCGGGCTAGCTTGGCGACGATGTCGACCCGGCCGTATCTGATGACGGCGAAGTTCTTGGTGCTGATGCGGCCGGACTTGACGGGCTGGAGGATCTGTCCTGCTGTGCGATTGATGGAGAGGACGCAATCGCTCCGGCTATTTGAAGTGCAGGTTCCATCGGCAGTTAAGTTTGTGACACTGTTGTTTTGAAGATATGTCGCGTCTTGGAGGGTTGGTTTTATTATGAGTTGTCCGTCACGGACAAACACATTCTCATCATCGCCGGTTGTTAGTTCAAATTCGCCATTGCTGTCGCAGATGTTAGCATAAAGTCGCCGCGAACCTGGACTATTTAAATCAGATCCAGCTTACCCGAAGCCGCCCGTTTCGACGTGCTTTGTCCATATCGTCGAATTGAAGCCATTTGAGAAATCGTCTATAAAGACTTCACAATATTGGTGACGGCTGACAGACGAATAGCCGCTCCATGTCAACACCGCAATGATGGCAAAACCTAGGATAAATCCAGAGATGGGTATTAACGTGACCCAGATCTCTCGGGGATCCTTTTCCCTCAGTTCAGGTCGATCGATGGTACCCTTTTTTATTCTCCGCGAGCGGAAATACGGACGAGAATTGTATGTCGGCACGCTGGGGACAGTGCTGTGGCTGTGGAAAGAATGGCTCGTCGACACGGACGTGGAAGGTACCCGGCGTGGGGTGCTAAGTCTGGTGTACGGATTCTCATGTGATAGGTAGAATTGTCTGATACTCTTCGAGACGTTAGACTGGTCGTTGGATCTATGATGAAGCTCAGTCGCAGTTTTTTCACCGCCGTCCCTCGGCGAAGCCATGACGTCCTTCAAAGTGTATAAAGTGTATAACAAGGGGTTGAGATGGTTGGGGTAGAAGAAATGAGAGCCAGCAGACAGTTACCAAGCATCAGACTGTGGCTAGCTACCTGAGCTGTGTGCAAGGATCATATTTTAACTATTTCTACATGCGTAACAGAGCCGGGAGAGATCCTCCTGTCAGTGTAACGTGGAGCTGAGACTAGATGTGGGCGACGGCGACCTTCCGTTGTCCTAAACCGGTATACTAAGAGCACGACTGGGCAACAGCAGCTATGTAGACCTTACGGTTCTACCTTACGCAGGTAATTTGGTATGATATTTCCGGGGAAAGGCATGTCCTACTACCTAGTAGGGGGGCACATTGTGGTGGATCCGGGGGAGATGCACCGACTTAGACTAAACCGATGCCCGACGTGGTATGCTGTCTGATCATACCGAGATGCACTAGTAGTTTCCGGTCCTATGAGGGGCGACTCGATTCTGCGGCCAGGGGAAAAGGTCATTCCGAGAATAGGTCCTCCTACAACTCCCGCTATGCAAGGAGGCGCCGAGGCCTGTTTCCTACAGAAATTGTTGAGATACTGAAGGGAAAATTCTACACGTAACAAAGGGACCTGGGCATTGAACAAGACCCTTGGGGATTGCGGAAGCCGGAAAGAGCCAGAAGTGATGGCGATCCAGACGCTAGCTTATCGGCAAGTGATCCGAATTTACCGTTGGGGGACGTTTCAACGTCCCGACCGAGACGGACCTGTTAGTAAGTGAGTGTGGCGTCTGGTGGCGGCCGTTGTATATCTTAGCCAGGAAAAGCTAATTCCCGGAACCAATAATTCTATTATCCTCACGGACATGCCTTTCAGCATCATTCGTGTAGGCTCTTCTGATGAACTGATAAAATCGTCTGACCCCGGATATCTCTGCCAGACCTCTTCTTGCCTGACTTCACTTCCGTTTGCAGATGACGTCCGAGATAATTGGGTGACATGATCCAAAGTACGGCATGTTGTTTTGAGCGGAATGGGTTCCGTTGCTGAAAGGGGGACTTCGGCTATCACGGCTCAACAAGCCAGGTAGATGGAATGTTGCGCACATGCCATTGCCCACGTGTAGACCACAATCTCGGCCCCTAGCCAAGACCTAAGGATGCCGTCACGGCGGATGGTTATCGTGGTCTCGGGTCCAGAATTGTTGTTGCGGACTTTAGCGAGCCCATCAGTAAGAAACCATGCAGATCTCTTGAGCCTAGATGAACGTGGTTTGCCGTTCCTATGCCTCTATCTCTTTTACCTCAATGTCTCAGATGCCGCGGCGAATGCTGACCTTTCCCAGGGCCGGCTGTTCATTTTTATTTACTTTTCCACGCGAACACAACTGAGAGCGACTTCCTGTGAAATTGTCTACCTTCGCATCTCAGGGGCTCATAACGATGCTATGCGTGCTGTTGTTGCTGGCCGTTCTGCCTATGCTGGCTGAAGCTATAACGTCCCAGTTTCATACCTCCAACAAGCGAGGACTAGTTTACATCCCAAACTCGGATTTCCCAGAGGATGATCAAGTATGGATACAAAAAGGATCTGACCTGACATGGTACTACAACTACCAGATGTACCCGAGTGCGGAGTATGTGAATCACACGGAACTGGAATTCGTGCCTATGTTATGGGGAGCACCATCGAGTTTCACCGACACTACCTTCCTTGAGAACGTCACGAGTCAGCTTATTCAAGGGCGAAATATCACCTACGTTATGGGTTTCAACGAACCGGACAACACAGGAGAGACCGGCGGCAGCAACATAGACCCGTCCGATGCGGCAAAGTACTGGAAACAACAGATAGAACCTTTGCGAAAATTGGGTATCTCTCTCGGAGCTCCGGCAGTGACAGGAGGTGCTTCCGGCTTCATTTGGTTATCCAACTTCACAGATGCTTGCGATGGCGGATGTACCTTCGACTTCATCCCTATACACTGGTACGGGAGCTTCGATGGTTTGGCAAGCCATATCGCAGATGTACTCGACATCTACCCTGGGAAGAAAATATGGGTTACCGAGTTCGCGTTGGACAACTCGGATCTGAATACTACTCAGGATTTCTTCCAGACGGCGGTTACCTACATGGATAACAACGAGTACGTTGATCTCCCCCTGATACAAGTTGTGGACCGTCGCTAACAGATATCATTGTAGAAACGTCACTCATTACTCTTACTTTGGGTCCTTTCGATCGTTTAAATCCAATGTCGGCATCAACGTCGCCATGTTGAACTCCTTCGGGAGGCTGACGGACATTGGAAGTTGGTACTTGGGAAGCAATGCTACGGGAGTGAAACCAGACAATGTCACTGTCACGCCTACCCATGCTACTGCTACGGCGACTGCCACGGCGACGTATACTGTACCAGCCCTGGCAACCAGATTGCCATCTAGTGTGGATTCTTTGTTGATATCTCGTCCGCATTTTCTAGCTTTTGGGGCCTTTAGCGTGTCAGCGATGGGCTTACTGTTTTCTTGAATAACGTTAACTGTCAAAACTTTGAGAAAGGTCTACAGACAACTGGGGATAGAAGGAGTCGGCGTTTAGAAATTGGGAAAGATACCACACTTAGATGGCTGCGTCATAAAATGATCAGAAGGTGTAATGCTAACGTTATACTATTCTCGTTTCCTCAAAAGCTGCTTGCCTCCAACATGTGGGGAATTTGCGGAACGATTGGTCCGCTTGTAAGTCGAACCCCCAGACTCTCGTACTTCGGGCCCGAGAACCTACCTATGTGAGGAATGGCAATCAGGTGTTTACCACGCTCATGCTCATCCGTTTGATCCCGACCCTATCTGACCACATTTGCCTCCCAACGGTCTCTTGCGACCAGCGGCGACTGTTAGAAATTTCCTTGATGCTTGGCATGGCGATCGTCAAGAATGTTTGTGGCTCCTTCCGGAAGTACTAACTCCAATGCGGACTTACAGCCCCTGGGGGGGCCAGTGATGGCCCCACCGAAGCTTCAAACCTTTCGAACCACAGTTCGTAGCTTCAAGTTATCCCGCAACGATAACGTTAAGGAATGTGGTTCGCTTTTCTAGAGCCCAAATCGGTGCGACATCCGGTACGCCGACTGCGTAATCCCAAAGAGGTCTAGACGTCCGAGTCCACAGTCCTAGACTTACAAGTCCGAATACCGCGGTCCCGGCAATTAAATGCTCGTAGCGACAGGTAACATCGGTAGGCTTTTGAGGAATAGTAAGCGACGCCTCCGTATTCTCTCCTTGTCACGAAAGATGATGGGTAGGCAGACCTCGCCTGAGGTTCATGTCCAGACCTGAAGATGCCGGACGCAAAGACGCCGGCGACGGAAGCTAGCGGTGCAGGCTACGCTCAGGAACTCAACGCCGGGGACCTTATCAACAGGTTACAAGGACTGACATTGAAGAGTAGTACTGTTTTACCAGCTGTAAGTACGGATGCTGGCTGCCTTTCACATGGAGGCTTTCCTTATGCTTTGGCACTGACACGATGTTTCAGATCACTATTATCGGAGATAAAGCAAGTGGGAAAACGTCAATCTTCGAGGCCCTGACCGGCTTGTCCTTCCCGGCTGGTAAACGTCCGTTGACGAGTTTCGCCATCCACGCACATTTCAAGCGTACGCCAGGAGAGGAACCTCTAGTGAAGGCACACATTCGGCCTGGCCCACTAGACAGCCGGTATGAGGCCGCAGTCGAACATTTACAGAAATTCGAGGCAGTCCATGATGGAGCCATCACCGGAGATGAATTCATTGATATCGTGCAAGAAGTAAGTGCAATGCCCTAACACTGTCTCCAGGCTCTCTTCTTATAACATTCTAGGCTGCCGACTATATGGACGTCACATTATCTGAGCCAGCCACGGCCGGGGAGGGTGACGAAGTTGACGATGACGAACGGCGGGTCCGGATTTCAGATAACATTCTGGTGGTTGAGATTACTGGACCTGAAGTCCATAATCTAAGCATCGTCGACTTTCCAGGGTTTATGCGGAGTAAGTTATACCTGCGTTCGTCCCACTCACAAACTTGATACTGAGAGGCAACCAGATTTCGCGGATTATGAGTTGCTCGAAATGCGAGCAATTAGGGATATGGCGATGGAATACATCAAAGAACCACGCAACATCATACTGTACGTCTGCTTCTCCTGTGTTATCAAGCTGACGATCGGAAGATGTACTAATGTCACTCAGAGCTGTGGTGGACGCCACAAACCAAATAGGCAACCAAGAAGCCTTAGAATTTGCTCGGGTGGTTGACCCGGAGGGCCACCGAACAGTCGGGGTTCTAACCAAGTGTGATGTAGTCCAATCAGGGGATGAGAAAAGGGTGAGAGTTTGACTCCAGTCCTAGGTACCTGGCATACTCAACTTCTGCTGACTCCTTCAGGTCCTGAAAATTGCCGGCAATAGGGCGCACCATCTGCATCACGGATGGTTCGCTGTCAAGAACAGATCTGTGCAAGAACGGCATGACGATCTCGACCTTGACCAACGAAACATGTGCGAGCATACCTTCTTCTCACGTCACCCGTGGAATAAACTGAGCTCCTGCCGGACAGGGCTCAACTCGCTCAAAGAATTCCTTGCGGACATGGTCCAGGACATGCTCCAGGAGAACATCAACACCTTGGTGCAAAAGATTCTGAGTACTGCAGAGTCGCACGCCGAGTCGCGATTTACGGCTAGCATTATGTCTAGTGGCAGGCACAGCATCGACGGGAAGCCAGAAAGCCTCGATTATCTTCATCCAGTCCACCAGCGCATTACTGAACTGGATGAAACTAGCGACGATGAAAAGAACCCCGATCTGGACATAGAAGCTGGAATTGTGAAGAAACGGCCGACAATCCTCATCAACGCTTTCTCCGTAGCCTTGACGGTAGCTCTCGTCCTGACTCTGGTTGGACTAGGCTGCCAACAATTGGCACAGGAAATCGGAACAGATGGTAGCTATTATCGTTTATTCTTGCTTGTCACTGCGCCACTACAAGTCTTTGTCAGCTTGGTAAGTCGCTCTCGATTCCTAACCCCAACGTGAAGCCCACACATAGTCGAACTTCATCACTGACCGGATACACCAGTTCTTCTGCCAGTCGATGATTAGCGCCATCTTTCAGATCCTTGGTCCCGTCAGCCAGTTGAAAACGAACTCGAAGTTCTATTCGGCAAACGCTGGAAAGCGCCTCAATGCCAAAAACGGACCCCTGCCGCACGTTACCATCCAATGTCCCGTCTACAAGGAAGGTCTCGATGCTGTCATCAGACCAACTATAGAGTCCCTCGAGACTGCGATCCGGAACTACGAATCCCACGGCGGTACAGCAAACATCTTCGTCAATGATGACGGTATGCAACTCCTCGATCCCAAAGACGCTGGAATCAGGCGTGCATATTACTCGGCACACAACATCGGCTGGGTTGCTCGGCCAAAACACGCTCCCGATGGTCAAGGGTTGGAGAGATTCATTCGACGAGGCAAATTCAAGAAGGCCTCCAACATGAACTACGCTCTAGGTATCAGTATGAAAGTGGAAGAGAAGCTGATCAAGATCGACCGCACCGAGGGCTGGACCCAGGCGGAGGAGCAAGCAGCTTACCGGAGGTGCCTCTCTGAGGTGCTCGACGAAGAACTAGGCCGGGCCTGGGCAGAAGGCGACATACGAGTTGGTGACTATATCTTGATTGTCGATTCCGACACACGTATCCCCGAAGAGTGCATGATCGACGCCGTCAGCGAGCTCGAAGAATCCCCTAGAGTTGCGATTCTCCAGTTCTCCTCCGGCGTCATGAACGTCACAACCAGCTATTTTGAGACAGGCATCACCTTCTTCACCAACCTCATCTATACGGCTATCCGCTACGCTGTCGCCAACGGAGACGCCGCCCCATTCGTTGGCCACAATGCCTTTCTCCGCTGGTCCGCCTTACAGGAGGTCGCCTTCCAGGACGATGCAAGCGACCTGGCAGCCGGGGAGAAAGACCCAAACTCCACCACTCCTTACGAGAAGTTCTGGTCCGAGTCCCACGTCTCTGAAGATTTCGACATTTCTCTGCGTCTCCAGACCATGGGCTACCACATCCGCCTAGGTGCCTACTGCGGCGACGGGTTCAAAGAGGGCGTCTCCCTGACCGTGTACGACGAACTAGCCCGGTGGGAGAAATACGCCTACGGCTGCAACGAGCTGCTCTTCCATCCCATCAAGTACTGGTGGAAACGGGGCCCTTTCACCCCGCTCTTCAGGCGCTTCATAACCTCTCGCATCCCCATCGGATCCAAGGTCACCATCATCGCCTACATCGGGACCTACTACGCCATCGCGTACGCCTGGCTCGGCACCACCATGAACTACTTCCTTGTCGGCTGGTTCAACGGCCACCTGGACCACTACTACATGAACAGCTGGCGGGTGTGGGTGGCGCTGATCGTCGTCTTCTCGGGCGCCGGCAACCTGGCGCTCGCGCTGGTGCGCTACCGCGGCGAGGACCGCAGCCTCCTGCAGCAGCTGTGGACGTGCTTCCGCTGGGTGCCGCTGCTCTTCGTGTTTTTGGGGGGCATTTCCATGCACGTGTCCCAGGCCATCCTGTGTCACATGTTCAGCATCGACATGACCTGGGGCGCCACGGCCAAGGAGATCAGCGACACGTCCTTCTTCATCGAGCTGCCCATCATCGCGCGCCGGTTCAAGTTCGTGTTTGTCTTTTGCGTCGCCACGACGGCGTTGCTGATCTGTGGCGTCTATGCGTTTCCGTATCTGTGGAGGATCAATCAGCTCATCGCTATCTTCCCGCTTGGTTGTGTCGTTTTCGGCCATTTCTTCCTGCCGGTTTTGTTGAATCCAGCGTTGATGAAGTTCACTTGGTAGGAGTCACAGCGAAATGATTTTATTTATGTTGATGGCCGAAGAAGAGAGCTATAAACTATTGAGTCGAAGGATAGAGCGTAGTCCTAGATTTAGAAAGCAATATAGCTTAGACTTAAGTCGAGTTTAGAATCAATCTTGATGTGCGATTAAGACATGCTCTGAGCAGCCTAGTAGCCTAGTACAACATACATACAAGCCTTTTGTTACACTACCAGTACTCCTAGTACATCCAGGCGATGTGGGCAGATTGCGTCACCATGTCACCAGTAGTCTGAGGATGGCGGGCATGAAAGTGTTATCTCGAGCTTAGTTTAAGACTCGTTGTGCTTGAGCTGGCGTGCCCATTCTCCCTTGACTTTTCCTTCCATTCCATCTGAGATAGTTCGTCATGGATGCCCTTTTATCAGAAGTTCCTCCGTCCCACATTTGTAGTGATGGCCATCCCTTCACATCAAATCGCAAGCAAAGCCTGCCAAAAGGAAAAATGTGTCAAATGCTGTTTCAACCCTCAACCTTCATCCTCAGTGCCTTGACAACCACTACAACCGCTCAGGCGTGCTCGAACCTGCAGGGAGGTGTACCCTTGACGCAATCAATGCATACGGCCGCCCGTTTTCTCATAGCTTCCAACTGCCCAGAAACCGTCTGTTCATAAGCCAGAGCCTCGTGCTGGAGTGTCAACACGCCGTAGTCATCCGTGCATGTGTATCTCACCCGTAGTTGGTCTTCAAAGGTTCCCTCCTGAACATGTTGAATGACCTCTGCAAGTTTCGTCTTGACGAGTTTTGCTGGGGTATATGTAGATTGAATAGTCTTGAAGAGATAACTGATGTTGCGCTTCTCTACCCAGGGACAATAACTTTTTCCATTCGAGCAAGTCACGTTGGTTGCGTTGGCGGCGATGAGTTCTGCGACATCCGCCCGCATCTGGCTTCGACGTTGCTCTAGTAGGTCTGGGACAGTTAGCACTTCTTCCGCAGCTACTAAGACTTGATCAAGCAATATAGCGGAGGCTGCATACAGATAGTCTTGAAGGGAACGAACTGGGCAATCGTCGCGTCGTCGAAGAGGTCCAAGTAGCTGCCCTCCCAGTGAAGGATAAGTTCCGTTGTATGCGCAGCAAACATGTGGGTATCCTGCAGCAAAGGAGCTGCGGTGGCGAGGCGTCCCATGCCGATCAGATCCAGTCCTTCCTTCGGCTTCAGCCACAGTGCGCTGGTGTATTTGAGAGCGATGGCCAGGTCGTATTTGTCGGACGCGATGGCAATGTCAAGGATCTCTTCGGGCGTTAAATCCTCGGAGTCCAGCACCTCGCTGTTGTGATGATGTAGTGCGTAGAATATGGTCTCCAGAGCGCATACATCGTCTTCTCCCAGCACGATCTCGGGTGGTGATTGCGCGGTGAGTCGCTTGCCTTCGCTCCAGTCGGGCCCGAACATGGCGTGGAAGACCTTGGATGCCGTACGCAGGCATTGCGAGTAGATTTTAAATTTGCTCCTCTCCGGACCAACAACTAGGATGAGATCGCCGTCCGGAGCGATTTCGTCGATATGAAATGTCAGTTTCTCGAGGGCCGTTTCTGCCATTGTAGAGGAGACAGGAAGTCGAAGGCACAGTGTTAATTAATCTGATGATGTGGGAGGAGTGATTTAGGGTGAGAGTCGAGATCAATGATGACGATATTGATGAGTACTAAATATGTGAAGAGACAGAATTATCGCTCCTTCCACATTCCTTTTCTGTGGTTTCGTTTGCTGCAGCGTCTCTTAGTGCTATCATGCAGGAGGCCGGACACTATCCCACACGACCAACCAACAAAGCTGCATGTCATCATGGACTGACGACGAGAGAGCTCCCATACACTCGTTTATTGGGTACTCACGCATATCTTACTCGATTTATGCTCGGTCCAGGACACCTTATCAAGACCACTCACGAATGTCACGGATGGGGCGGCAATTGCACTTTATGTGCGAGGTTTCGTAGGTTGATGCTGCGGTATCAGGCGCAAAGGGCATAACTTGAATTCTGTTTTAAACATGACCCTGAAATGTGCAATTCTCAAGTCATCTCATGCGAGTATCCGTCATTGTTCACCTATCGCTTAAGTTTCGTCTTCCCCTCCGGCCCTAAGTGATATGTTGGAACGTGCAGCGTACGATCTGCACAGTCAATGGAGATGGCTGCTCGCTTCTTCATGGCCTGCAGCTTGCCGGCAAACGTGTGTTCGAAAGTTGGGACCACGTAAACACGACCGTGACAACATGCATCACCTTCCTTTAGGGTATCTTCTGATGGAATAGCTTCTATGGACTTGATGATAGCTTCCACGCTATCGTTAGTCAACCCGTTCATCTGGTAACGTTTCATGTGTGAGGCGAATGCCTCCTTCCGCACACCAGCAGCTGTCATCTTGACTTGCTCGCAATTGTAGCATAATTTCGCTTTTGCCTCCTTAATAATGACTGCGCCGAGATCTGACTTTAAAGCAGTGCGTCGTTTTTCCAAGAGCACTATGAGTGTTAGTTTTACCTCTGATAGTAAGTATCTGTGACGGGCTTCCGTCACTTTGACAGGCACCTGACTTACGGAGGATACCAGCGGGCAGGAGAGTACTGATGGTGTCGTCGTCGAGAAGCCCTAAATAGGATTCGTTTGTGCGGACGATCAGCTCTAAAGTGTGTTCTGCGAACATGTCTGTATTGCGGAATAGGTAGGCTGCGGCCATGAGGTTGCCCATCGTAGAGAGACACGTTCCTCTGGAAGTCCTCAGCCAGTTGGAACTGGCGTACTTGAGTGCATCATCGAGTTCGTAAATGTGACACAGCACAGCTATATCCAGAATTTGGACGGTGCTCAATTTCTCCGGCACCGCGGAGATACGGTGATGCAGGACGTAAAGAATCGGGCCGAGCGCCTCAGACCTGGTATCTTGGAGCGCGACCTCAGGTGGACTTTGCGCCGAGAGTCCTCGACCTTCCTTCCAGTTCCCATTGAACATAGCGTTGAAGACCTTGTACGCCGAACGGAGACATTGGGAATAAACCTTGAACCTGGAGCAGTCTGCAGCAAGTATGACATCGCCCTTGGGAACGATATCCACAATGGGAAGCGGGTGGTTCTTGTTCGACATTTCTGGAACGGTTTCTTTCGCGGGCTTTCTGCGCAGGATAGGCGGTAGCAGATGCGGGAACTTGAAGGTTTGAAGCTACCTAGTGAGAGAGTGTGAAGTTGAGAGAGAAGGAGCAGAAAGATTCAGAGCTGGGGAAAACTGTAGGAGAAGAAATAGGATTGGAGGAAGAAGGCCTTGTGGTCACTTTGAGGCGGATATCTAGCGAGTGTCATAACCAATTCGAAAGGAAGGCGCAATGGAAGTGAAAATTAAACGAGAGTCAACCTATGGAAGACTCAACAAACTCAGGTATTAATTTAGTTTGGGGTAGACGGTGCCCTAGGTACGCCCATTGTTCTTCCACTTCGCATACCAATAGTCCAATACCCTGGCTGGCGCACTGAGCGCACCGTGACTTTTGCTGTGATCGACTAGAGCGAGGGCTAAGTAGGCGACCTGGAACCATTGAGGATTGTCTATTAATTCCTTTGGACTAGAACTGATGTCTAAGAATAATTTTGAGTTGTAAGCCATAGGAAGTGCAATCGGGCAGCAGCTCTCCCTACACTAAAGACGCTCAACAGGTATCTTTCTGTAACGCACAACCTCCTCCCCGTCATCGTCAATGATCCTTGTGGCTACAATCCTGTAGTCGCCTAGCCTGGGCCACACCTTGGTCCAAAGTATCCAGTACACGCCGCCAAGGAGCAACACGCCGACACCGACAATCGGGAAGACGTAGTACGGGTAGCCGTCGGCGTTCCAGTTTCCCTCTGGTGGAATGAACGGGACGATGGCGAGAAAGGCGTTGAGCATCAAGTAGATAACCGCGATGGGCAGATAGGTGTGCCATTGTGACGACCAGTTTTCTGACTTGTTGTAGTGGAGGTAAATGAGGCCTGCTGTGACGAAGACACTGACCCAGGCGCCGGGATAGGTGTAGCTGAGGTATGTTAGTGTTTGCTCGCGTGTTGTCGGGGAGAGAATAACGTACAGATTGACAATGAAGTTATAGGCCGGACCAGGCGGTGGTGCAACGAGAATGATAACCGTAACAAGCCAGTGGAGGAACAACGACGCAGTCGGCGCATTGAATGGCCGGTTGGAGGCCCAGAACTGGCTGAAAGGCAGCAGACCCTCCTTCGCGAGCTCCTGGTTGACTCGAGCATGCGCAAAACTGACGGCGAGGACATTCCCCATGTTGCTGAGTGCCACGAAAGCCGGCAAACTCCTGGCCGCAGCGCTGGCACCGAAGACGTTCCGAAAGAAGAGGCCCGCAACGAGCACTTCCGACTTGGCTAGGTCATCCATGGGTATAGCGGCGAAGTACGCGACGTTGACAAGGACGTAGAGGATCGTCACGCCACCGACGGCCAGCGGAGCCGCGATTGCGAGTGTCCGTCGCGGGTGCTTGAGCTCGCCAAGAACGTAGTTCGCGTTCTCCCAGCCCTTGTAACTGTACACAATGTTGAGGAGCGCATTGGCGTAAGCGTATGCGCCACCGCCTCCCCAGCCATCGCCCTCGTGGATGGTAAAGGCGCGGTCGAAGTTATGCGGATCGGGAACCAGTCTCCTGCCCGCAATTGCTGCGAAGCCCGAGAAGACGATCAGGAGAAGTATGGCCACCTTGAAGACGCCGAGGACATTGCCGAGGCGGAGACCCCAGACGGGAAAGACGGAGTGGAGCGTCACGGCGAAGGTTATGCATGCGATGCCGATTCCTCGGGCGGCCCAACCGTCGGGCGAGGTGCTGCCTGCTGCGTACAGGACGTATCTCCCGAAGGCGAGGGAGTTACCGGAGGAGAATCCCAGAAGGATCATTTGCGCGGCGAGGACACAGGTCGCCAGGTACTTTGGGTGCCGGTAGACGCGCTCGAGGTAATTCTTCTCGCCTCCGGAACGGGGGATCGCGAGACCGAACTCGAGGAAGACGCTGAGGCCGAAGAACGTCAGGATCCCGCCGATTAGCCATAACATGATGGTGATGCCAACTGAGCCCGTGGCCGCGAAGATGCTAGAGGGTGTAGAGAAGACTGTGTGTTCTCGTTAGCCCGTGCCATACTGATTCTCATGCTTCGGGTCAGGGGCGTCCGTACTGCCGGTACCGATCATCTTGTTTAGAATCAGAAAGACGGAGCCCGTGATGCCTATTTTCCTCTTCTCTGAGAAAGCATACTTTTGCACTACTCCGACGGCCTCGTCCTCATGCGAGCTAACGGGGTGCACTTGCGCAAGATCTTCGTCGGGTGCTACCTTGGCTTTGAAGTCGTCGTCCGCCATCGCCAAGGTCGATTCAGAGATTGAGGGCGTCTTGATGGGTGGTAGAAGCTCTGTGTAGGGTACCTATGCCACGGCGGCAATACAGGAGGTTAACAGGCGCGCGAGTCAGATCTGGCGTATAGAGATAAACTATATCATGTCCTTGCGAATCGGACTCTGCACTGTCTCGGGGCGTGCGATATTGAGAGGGAGCAGCATAAGCTGCCCGAGACCAGGTTATATGCAGAGATCTGGGCGTCATGATGCGTTGTTTCTGAGTGTCGTGTTCGGTTGATGACTCTTGCATTGCTGAAAGCGTTCGCCATTCGCAGGACATTGACGTGACCGTCTTGTAAACCCAAAATCGCAGGTCCCTCAGGTCCAAGCTTCGCCGAGAGCTTGGGTACGGGAGCAGGTTTTTGAACTCTAAAGTGCCACTGGGTTAGAGCTACAATGGGTAGCGACGGTGGACGAGCTGTGGCGTGCACTCTTGCCTTTCTCTTGGTGCTTCGAGTTAAGCAAAGGGACGATATGTTCGAATCGGGATTTGCCAAGAGAAAACCATCACTCAGCCCGGCGATATTCAAGATGTTCCGTAATATAAACTCTTGGAAAAGTCTTGGAGTCTTGAAGTTGCTGCCAGTCTAACAAGGCAGTTACGGACCGCCGAG
Organism: Coniochaeta prunicola; assembly: GCA_007388105.1. Lineage (NCBI taxonomy): Eukaryota > Fungi > Ascomycota > Sordariomycetes > Coniochaetales > Coniochaetaceae > Coniochaeta > Coniochaeta prunicola. The sequence goes on from SMOB01000090.1 coordinate 55,513, forward strand.
GGGGAGATCTGTTACTCCATGCCCGACCTTTGGTTTGAAGTGTTGGGTGATGCGATTGCGTGCTCGCCCTTTTGCCTACAACTTGGCGAGCGTGTCTTCCACAAAGGATGACTTGCACGATTACTGAAGCTTGCACCGTAGGCAAGTTATTGGGAGCATCTGATGCCGACGATCATATCGCCTCACACTGCAAAGGCTTGTTCACCATGCGGGAGTCTTCTGCATTAGTGTAACGGCGATTGTCGCTTGCTTCGTGCTAATGTCGGCATGACCCGCATAAGGTAGCTCCAACTCCAAACCTTCCAGCCTCGGCCTAAGTTCCAGCTCTGGTTTTGAAATGGTATGCAATTTTCTATTAAATTCTTTCCATCGGGTCAGATAAAAGTACATGGACCAAACGGCGAAGCATCCGAAAGCAAATGTGCTGTAGACTTACAGATTATTGCTCGTACACTCTCGCATCCTGTACGCTGACGAGCATCTATGTGGTAACCCTTCTCTAATTAGTTCGTCAAATCATGTTGTCCCAGCTAGATTTCCCTGTCACAGATTCCCCTATTGTTGAGAACCGCTCTTCTTCTTCGAAATTCCCTTTACGCGGCGAGCCTTCCTGTCCACTTCAGCCAACCGCTGGCTTGCCTTCACCAGTTGCACCACGTTGATGATCTGCTTGAGTGCCATCACAGGGAAGCTGATGCTGGCGAGGATCCAGGGTACTGTGGAGTCCTGTTGTGATATAGTCAGCATCCATCCAGTGAGTAATCAGGTCGACCCAGGGCTCAGGGATGACCGAGGGGTTGGAACCCACCATCTTATTCGCACGCGCCAACTCGAGCGCCCCAGCGCTGTAGGGGTTTTGATAGACCTGTCGGACGAGCTTTGGGGTGGCCTCGTTACCGGCCGCTACGGCAGGCATCTGTTGGAGGAGGCTGGGTGAGAGGAGCGGCGAGGAGAACGACAACAAGTATAAAGCAATGAAGAAGACCTCGTTTAATGCGCAAACGGTGAACAAGACAGTCTGAACGATGTTAGCAGAAGGTACCGGCACCAAAAGGGATCGGGGGACGAACTTTGTTGGTATAGTAAAGATTTAGGATCCGGCTCTGTGACCGGCTGATATTCTTGTGGCTCGCTTCGGCACCGTTTGTCGACAGCGTCGCGTACATATGGATGTAGTGGCTAGCGAGGTCGAGGGCAATCAGCCCTTGGAAGACAATGATCCAGCGGGGGAAGGCGGAGCTGAGAAAGACAAGAAGACATGTCGTTGCGCATCGATCGATCTAAACGGTCAGTTGACGTCTGTGGTTGTAGCTCGTGTTGGGCAAAGGTGACGTACGACCATGTCGAGACAGGCACCGAAGGAGGTGCTTTGGTTGAGGTACCGGGCCGCGTACCCATCAAGAGCATCGAGGAGACACGAGACGCTGTATAAGCCCGAGCAAGTTCTGGTTCTCCTGTCAGCACTTGTCATGGATCATGACGGGGAAGTGGCCGATTTCCCTACCGTGGATGAAGTGGCATATACCAGAGCGAGACAACTGCGAGGATTATGCGAGCGTAGCCAATCAGATTCGGCGCGAATAAGAAGATGTTCTCCTTTTCCGTCGCTATCGCTTCATTATCGAGGTGGCCGTTTAGTTGTGATGACTCCGACGAAGCTGTGTCTGTAGCAGCTAGAGCTGCAGACTTCCTAGATCTCGTGCCTGCCGACATCTTTAATCGTGTATCGTCGTTGACGATCGGAAGCGTCGGGCTTTCGTATCAATTCGTCGTGGTAATGTTGATCAGACAAGTCGAATAGGGTGAGTCCGAGCAATCCGATTGCAGATTCGAAAAAGTACAGGCTTGTTGAAAGCTACCTAGATTACGCGGGAGGGCTTCAAATTTCCAAGGGTCGCGAATCACTATCCCAGGTACCTGTCAAGAAACGCGACAGTGCTCCATCGAATGCTTATCTTATCGGTGTCAGCTTGAAGAACGCGGAACAAAATATTTCCACTCCTGTCACCAATCACGAGACAGGCCTTTGTTGCTCTTATCGTGAAGCTTGGGAGCTCTTATCTTTCTTATCAGCTAAATGGGAATCATCGCTAACGTTCCGTACCAACGTATGACATGCCTAAAAGTGTCGATACACGAGGATTCAAAGTTGGTGAGCTGCCCCTCAGATCTCTACGACCTCTCAGGCATCGCCTCTGGGGACGTACTGACTACTTCTTCAGGAGAACTCCAATGATGTTGTCACATCAAGCTAACCGAATACACGCGCCCATGGCCATTCACTGTCCCGACAGCTCTGCGTGACTACCAAGCGCAAGTTCAAGTGCCCTGCCCTTATGTGGAACGAGACGACCGATGTTACTTTCATATTTCTAGCTCGAAGTTTTCGACGTGAATAGTTCTTCGGTATCTCGCTATGGCTACGTGTTGGATTGTCATCGCTCGAACATCCATGATGTCACACATCTTCCTTAAGATCGTCTGATTGTCGCTAGCAGATACTGCTTGTCGTTGTATAGTATCTAGTGTCATTCACTACACTCGATCGTGGGCTTCAGGATCTACCCTGGCCTCATCTAGATTCGCAGGGTTGCCGCCGTTCCAGACTTTGGACAACGACTGCTCACGGGATACCCAGTGTTGGGAAGCTCCGCAACTGCAGTGAGAACATGGCGAACGTCCACATCGCTTCCCACGCGTGATTCTTGAGTGAGGTGCAGCAGTGCAGGCACTTGACAAACGGCCTTGATGTTGAACTCGCCGAGTAATGGTCTATATTTAGCCCAGGCCGGCCGAGGTTGGTGTTAGCATTTTTTGCATCCAGGGGTTGCAGGGGTCGACCCACACTAGAGCAGTGGTCTAGCCTGCCTGAGCCACCGGCCAGTCCAATCATGGCAAGGCACACGACGAAGCGGCTCTTGGCACTCTTCTTCGCCCCCAAAGTACGAGAAGAGTATTTCTCGTAGTTTGGTCGAGGCTACCGCCTGGAAATGACTGTTCTGGGTTGTTATGGTCGTGTGTGACGATTTTGCGTCGTCTGTCTTTTTGCTTGTAGAAGTTTTTCTTGCTCTCGAAGATCGTGAGATCATGAGTCTGTCGCTATAGCCTTAGCATCACATTTCATCGGCCTTCAGTCATGAAGCCATCCACTCGCTTCGCAAAGTTCGCATCGCTCAGCCTTTGCCTCGTTCCCTGGGTCGTACAAGCACAGCTACGCATACCTTTCTCTCGTCAGGTTCGAGATCTGTCGAATATCCTTGTCGGTCGCGACAGTAATCCGTCAATATCACTTCATGAAAGCGGTTACCTCTACGTCGTCAATGCCACCGTTGGCACGCCGGGCCAGAGCGTATCGCTCGTGATCTCTCCCTCGACGTCGGACACCTGGGTCCCGGACAAGTCTTCTGAATATTGCAACTATACAATATACCATTACAGCGACGACTTCGAGTCAACAGACTACAATGTTACCTACGCAAGCTACTGCCTGTGGGGTAGCTTTGGAAAGTCGGCGTCTTCCACATATCAGCGTGCCAACTCTGCGTATCGAGACTGGACAAACTACTATCCTGATTCCACATATATGGAGGGCTCCAATTTCACCGATACGCTCACGATAGGAGACATCTCGCTGGACAATCTCCCAATGGGACTTGCCGACGGCTCTGACCAATGGATCGGTGCTCTCGGTCTAGGCTTAAATTCGTCGTACTACGCCGGCACGTATGACAACTTTCCAGACAGGCTCGTACAGGCGGGCACGATCAAGACCAAGGCGTACAGCATCTGGCTCGACGACGAGGACGGCTCGACCGGTAGCCTGCTGATGGGCGCCATCGACACGTCACGCTACACCGGCTCTCTGACGCGCCTCGACGCCTTTGGCAGCTCGACCTTCTACAACAGCTTCGGCGTCAGCGTGGCCGGCATCAACGGCTCCAGCTCGAGCTCCGCGACCGTCGAGACCTTCACCAGCAACGAATTCCCCTTTGACGCCTCCCTCGGCACCGGCGAGACCTTCTCCAACCTCCCAAACGTCCTGGTGCAGAAGATCTGGTCCATGGCCGGGGCCAGCTACAACAGCTCCATCTTCGTCGCCACCATCCCCTGCGACGCGGCGACCAAGGCCACGGACGGCGGCGCCCGCTTCACCTTCCAACTTGCCGGCGCGGGCGGCCCGACCCTCGACGTCCAACTGGCGGACCTGATCCTCCCCCAGAACGTGGCAGCCAGGATGTGGGGGCCGGGGTCGTCGGACCCGTCCGTCGGCGCGCCGCCGAATACCTGCCTCTTCGCAATCCAGAACGGGAGTTTGTGGAACTACGGCGACGACGAGTCGTACGACACCTACGAGTACTACAGCCTCGGCGCCGCGCTGCTGCGCCGCTCGTACATGGTCTTCGACCTCGTCAACCGGGAGGTGGCGCTCGCGCCCGTCGACTTTGGTGCAACGGCGGCGGCGAACGTGGTGCCGTTTGCGAGCTATGGGGCCACGGCGCCGTCGGCGACGCCTTGGTGCGACGGGACGAGCTTTAGCTGTCAGTCCTCGGGGGGTGGTGGCTCTACTTCGGGAACGGGATCGGGGTCGGGGTCGGGATCGTCGGGCGGTGGGTCGTCGGATCCTCGGTCTGGTCATCACCTTAATATCGGGCTTGTTGCGGGCCTGAGTGTTGCGTTTGGACTGTTGACCATCGTGGGGCTGCTGGGGGCGTTTGCCGTCTGGAGGAAGGTGCTGAGTCGGAAGTCGGCGAGGGAAGTCGAGTCGGATGGCGGCGAGCAGGGTGAGAATCCCTCGGTGTCCTCGACCCCGGCGTCGGTCGGGCAGGGTGTGCGCGGACCGCCGGCTGGGACGTTGCCGACGGTTCGGGAAGAGATGACGGAGACGTCGAGGGATCGTGCACCTCAATTGGCTCCGTTGCCAGTAGCGGAGCGTGGTCATGGTGGTGGAAGTGAACAGTAGCCGCTGCAGGAGAGCTTATCGGCTTCGGACGCCCAAGCCTGGGACATACAGCACGGGTCGACGGGAGAGACGCTGCCAGCGATGGACAAGGGGAAAGGCAGGGAGGTTGCCACGCACGAGGATCACTGATACCCATAAAGTAAGAGAGAATTTAGTTGTAATGTTTGTAATGCTAAACTAGGGGTATCTCCTAATGATGTACTCCAGGCCTCCTATTGCACCACATCCAGGTGTTCCATAATCCGTCAAATCATGAAACCGTCGAAAGTGAACAGGGTGGAGGTATCAAATCCAAGCACAAAACGCAGTCGTCCATTCCATCATAAAAGCAAGCGTAGGTTTAGTCGTCGTTCCATCAGACTAACGCGCCCGGCCCTTTACTGCACCTTCTTCTGTGCCGCGGGAGGAGCAATAGGTCTGCGCTGCTGGTAGCGCACAAAGGCGTAGCCGCCAGCGGCGATGATGCCGACGATAACGATGTTGCCTGTTTGATAAGAACACTCGGTCAGCATCTGGATCTGTGGGAAATATCGCCCATGGTCACAGGCACGAGTGAACGTTCGGGGCTGCGCAGACTTACTAGCAATGAACTTGCCCAGGCCGCCGACCACGTCGACAGCGCCCTTGGTGACGTCGCCGATCAGGTTGACAAAGCCGGAGAAGAGGCCGATGACGGCAGCGAAGATGGCGTGGAGGGTGTTGTAGATGCCGCCCAGGACGGAGGCGAAGAGCTCGTAGAAGGAGCTGACGAGGTCGTTGATTGCGGCGCCGATCGACATTTTTGCGGTTTTCTTTTGGTGGTTGATTTATGGGATGAGATGAGTTGATATTGAGCAGTAGGTTTACAGTTATCTTAGGAATAGTGACAGATATGCGATGTCTTGTGGCTCGGTCGAGCTGTGGTGGTTTGGGCCTTTGTCTTTATATCGAGTGGCTTGACTCTTAGTGACGTCACAACAACAGTTACGTCGTTTGCGTTGATCAACGGTCCGCCTTGTGATTCGCGGCGACGCCACACCTTTTCTTGTTTGCGGCTTGGTCAGGGCCATTACATTCCAATCGCGATCACTCTTAGCTACTTCTGACGTCTAGTGTACTCGCAAGGGAGGCAACCTGGAAGTTGGTGTCAGAACCGTTGCACTGGTGTTCTTCACTTTAAATGACCGTAGCAGTCATGAAGCATTGATGTTGTCCAGCCCCGCCTCAGTTAAAGTACACCCACCGTTGGGGTCCATCATCTTGCAGGCCGCTAATTCTTACCCCAGTGGGTAGTGCCATTACAGAAGCTGGAAAAAAAACAGAGAATAGAGCCTAGGTACCTTGACCTGAGGTACACTATGGCAGGTACAAGTACCGTACCCTACAAACCCACCAAACCTGGCACATATTCCAAAATGTTCGGGGCTTTCTCGTCTCTGCTTATTGCGAACTGCAATGGCACGAACCCGGCTTAATTATACCAGTCAGCCTTAGTGAGAAGGATCGGTTTATGCGTGGGTATTTTTACATTACATCAAGGCTCCCGTGTGGATCTGGTCCAGATCCTTCTACCACAGTACTCAGCGCTTCAATTCCAGGCAGTGGCCCGTCAGCACCCCAATCCCGGGAACTGGCCAATAAAGTTTGTTCGCCGCCTGTAAAGGGGCGTTCCGTAAGTCACGGACCGCTGTAGCTATCCTTTGTGCAGGCTTGTTACAGGCTAGAACTGCACAGCCTGACTCGCCTTGTTTAGGCCTTATTAGGGCCGAGCTAGGGACCTGAGTTGCAGACATCATCTCCGCGTCGCGCCACAGTCAATCTCTTAGGATCCTGGGCCAAGGCTGGGCGTACCAGACGTGGGTCTCTGACGAAAGATGTGCTTGATTAAAAGGTCGCTCAGCCCAGCTAGCTGACAAGCTGAGAGACGTTCGTCCTTTCAACTTTAAATCGACGTCAAGAGCGGTCTTCTCGCCTGTCGCTCCAGCCAGTTTACACAAGGATATTGCACAACGGAGGACATTGAGGAACAGGCGATCCATCATGGCGAAACACGAGATCATCGGCGACTCGCCGTTCCTGAAGCGGGTCTTGATCCCGTTCTGGGTTATCCGCATCTTGATCATGGTCGTCGAGATTGCCGTTTACGGTCTCGCCATTGGCGCAATTGCCGCCTACAAGGACGATATCGACGATGAACTCGACGATGAAGGGTATGGATCGAGAACAACCACGACAGCGATCGCCATCCTTGCTGTCGTCATGATCCTCATCATGGCCTGTCTGGCTTTGGATATCGTATGCATCGTCAAGCGAGCCAGGCGGACATTGTCGCCCAAATTCTTCTTGATCGTCAACGTCGCTCAGACCCTCCTCTGGACCGTCATGTTTGTCCTGTCGATACTGGGTGCCAGGGGCGGGCTTGCCATTATTCTCAGCGTGGTTGTCTAGTAAGTACACCTACGTCATCGGCACTTTGCTGCCCTCTCTGCTCAGTCAATACTAACCTGTTACCTTTAGCCTTTCTTTCCTCGGACTGCTCATCTACGCCAGTGTCGTCTTCCACAGGTACCGGAAGGGCACCCTTCGCGGAGCATACACGCCGGCCATCAACCCTGCGCTGGTAGACCAACAAAGCCTCGTCTACAGCGCGAACGCCACGGACTTCCCGTCTTATCCCTCGTATCCTAGTCACGCTGCGTACGGCGAGCCCGGCAAGCCAGCTCAGTACGAGATGGACACGCACCAGCCTCAAACGTACGGTTATGCCCCTCAGACTCAAGGTTATCCGGTTCAGACACAAGGCTACGGGGGTCAGCAACAGGGTTATCCGCAGTATGGCAATGTCTCTTAGGTCCGATGGCACACGACTTGGCGTGTTTGCATTTTGGCAGTCGCATCGGGTTGGATAGAGGGTACGGGAGTTCGGCGTTAGAGAGTGTAAATGAGGCGGAAAAAGCATCGCGGGCATATAATGCATTGTATCTCATTATCATTGCCTTCAGAACAACTGTGGAAGACCGGTTGCGCTAAAGAGTCGCGCAATTACGCAGGGGTTGTGATGCAGGCCAGGCGGCGCGCGCCTTTCCAATGATTGCATCATGTCGGATCCTGATTGCTTTGTAAGCGCCTGAGCGGTGCAATTTAAGGAGGACAACAGATACGATATAGCTACCTCCATTGCACATTCTTGCCTCTATTCATGAGCCGTGGTAACGTTCAAACTATACCGTAGTAGGTCCGAGACTAAGCTGACGGCAACCGAAGGTTAAGGTGAGAGATGGAGAAGTTGGTCCCCAGCAGTGATGGAACCCGCTAATGCCAAAGATTAGTAATCTGGAAGGAACATGTACTAAGAAGGTGCTACCGGCTTTACCGACAGTCTTGGTGTTGAAACTTTTTCGTCCGGTGGAAATCAAGTCCAAACACTGCTTTACATACGAGGCACCGCTGTGCTGAAGCCTGTGAGGGGTCAATTCGTCGGAAAATGGCTGCATTGGTCGACGAGAATCAGCCTTTGTTGGTCGCGTCCGAGGACCTTTCCCGGCAGCAAGATGAGGATGATGCCCTGCACGGAGCGATCGACTTCGACCCCAGCGGAGACCCGGATAATCCTCTGGAATGGCCGGCTCCCTTCAAATGGGGCATCGTGGCATTGATGGCATTCATGTCCTTCACTGTGTAAGTGTCGTGTCTGCCTCCTCTGCATAGGGCGACACTTGCTAAGAACCACCTTAGGACCTTCACTTGCATCAGTTTGGTCCCTGTCGCCAACAGGATAGCGTTTGATCTCAACAATGGCCAGGAAGACAGGCAGGTCAGCGTGCTCCTCGTCACCATCTGGGAGCTCGGCGAGGCCGCCGGCCCGCTGCTCATAGCGCCGCTCTCCGAGGTCTTCGGCCGCTACCCGGTCATGAACGCCGCCAACTGCCTCTTCATCACGGCCATAATCCTCGCCGCCCTGAGCCAGACCACCTGGCTGTTCGTCGCCGCCAGGTGTCTGAACGGCGTCGCCGTGGCGTCCAACGTGCTGAACCCGGCCATCGTGGGCGACATGTTCATCTCCGAGCAGAGGGGCTCGCCCATGAGCCTCATCATGATCACTCCGCTGATCGGAGGTGCGGTGGGGCCCGCTATTGCCGGGGCCATTGCCCAGACCCTGGGCTGGAGGCAGGTGCTGTGGATGAGCGCCATTCTCGCCACTATCTGCGAGGTGCTGTTCCTCACGTGCTTCAGGGAGACGTACAAGGTGCCTATTCTCAGGCGTAGGGCGGCGAGACTGGCGGATGAGACTGGGGATGAGAACCTGAAAGCGGCTGCGAACACTGGGGACCATCGGAGTTTAGGCAAGTTGTGGGGGTCCATCAAGCGTCCGCTGAGAGTCCTCTCTGGATCTAGTGTGCTGCTCATTTTGGCGCTCTATGGTGGCATCGGCTTCTCCTTCTTCTACTTCATGGCCGTCACGCTGCCGGATATCCTGGAAGTTCGGTATGGATTGTCACCGGCCGCCGCGGGGTCTTCGTTGATGAGTTTCAGTGAGTTTCTAGCTTGACTTGCACCCAGACTCCATGGCTAACTTGTATCAGGTGTCGGCTCGGTTCTGGCTATCATTATCTGCGAGAAGAATCTGGACAGAGTATACCTCAAGCTCAAAGATGCCAACAACGGCAAGGGACAGCCCGAGTTTCGACTCCCTTTCGTCATAGCTGGGGCCTTTACCTTGCCGGTCACCGTCGCGGTCTACGGGTGGGTAGCCCAGCTGCGACTCCCGCTGCCAGTGCTGTTAGTGTCGGTCGGGGCCATGGGCTTCGCTCTTCTCATTGCCTTCCTCCCTCTCATGGCTTACGTGGTGGATGCGTTCGGGCTGTACTCGGCTTCTGCGCTGACCAGCGTTATCGTCATCCGGTGCTTGTGCGGAACCTTTTTGCCGCTCACCAGCCGGCCGGCCATCGACGCCTTTGGATATGGATGGGGCTTCACGCTGCTGGGAGCGGCTGCACTGTGCTTCGCTCCGGTCCCGGTAGTGATTTACAGATATGGGCCTCGTCTCCGGCAGCTGTCGAGTTACACCCGCGATGCATGAGCCATTGGCGCGTTCGGTACGGTGTACACAGCTGCTGCCAAGCCGGCCATTGTCTGCTGAACATGGTGGCTGCGTTGAAGGTGCAGTAGACCTGACGACGCAGGCTCCGAATCATGAGCGTTGTGGTGCGTTTCGAGGAGATATAGCATTCTCGATTTTACGTTTGACGCAGGTCGACCATATGATATCGCCTGTTTGTGGATTGGGAGGATCGGCATAGACAACTAAAGCGGCGCCAGAATGGAGCGACAAGACAAAGAAACATTGAATACGAGTTGCACATTCACTTCTCATGGGCACGGCCAGACCCCCGAACTGAAACTTACCTGCGGTTCGCTTTACAGCACGACCAACAAGCCGCTGGATGCCTATTAGGCGTGAGAGGCGTCCTGGGACATGCAGTAGAGCGGGGTCTTCTAGCGTAGGTCCAGCTCTACCAGGGTGGACGTCTCGCCAGCCAATTATCGTTGGCGTGGTCACATCGGTTAAGGGACGACAAGTTGCGTCGACATCGCAAATCCAGCTCCTGTTCTGAAGCAGTCTGCTTTGGTTTCAACTCGTACTTTGATATGTCTGATGCATTGTATTCGAGTCGAGGATGTCTTAATGGCTGCTATCACAAATGATGGGGTAGTTTAGTGCTTGAAGTTAAGCGGGCGATGTTAAAGTCTCCATTAGCGATGACAACACCACCACTATGCAGCACAGACAGAGCCTGATCTCGAGTGAATCCTATCACCCCACTGATCTCGTGCGGCTGAGTCCCCTTTCTGATCCAGGCACGGATCATCGTTTCCACGATGGACTCTTGCCCAATGACCATCCTCGGCAGAAGAGCACTTGATATACCGCTTGTTCCAGCGGTTGATCTCTCGCTCAGAGCTGAGATACACTGTTGAGGCGCAGTATTTGGTCTGGGATGTCTGGGACCCTATAATACTGAGGGAATTCTTTCGCAAAACCAATCTTTGAATCTTCTTTGTCTCGCATTTATGCTGTTGCTTATCTATGTCTACGTTGAGTGCAAGTCGTACCTCTGGCCTTTCGGCTGCCAGTGGACGAGCTCACTATGCGATCAGACTCGACTTTGAGCCAATCCGGCCCCGCTTCGTCGATGCACCCCAATCATGGCCTGGCGCCATACTGTCCGACAACCCATATCGCGGTTTCACGAACAAGACCTGGACTGGTCTCTGCGATAACATTCTCTCTTCTCACATCACCACCGGCAGAAGCGGGACTGTAGGGCCAGACCTACATCCGGAGGACTGATGACGACCGCCGAATCCCCTGTCCAGGCTCGGTGAGCTATTCTTGGCAACCTTAGTCTCAAATTCTCAAATCGCTAACAGCGAATAAGGCTGCCATTGCGCGACCGACTGTGTGTGCTCTACCACCCCCAAGGTCCACACGCTTTTGTCACCGAGTCCCGTCGCCTCAAATTTTTCTAAGGCCAATGGGATTCTGCTGTTGTAACCGGTCTCGGTACCTCTGCCGCGCAATGGACCTGCGTTGGCTGCTCAATCACTGGACCGCTCAATCAGAGACATTCAGTACGGCTTATTCGACCATCGGCGTCATTCGACGTCGACAATAGCTCGGACCTTGCAGGTGTCGATCCGGACCTGCTTGCATTCAACATACTTGCGTCTATAATCATTTGGGTTGCACAAATGGCGGACCTTATGTGTTGTCATTCCTGTCTATCTCCTCTTGCTACCTACTAGCGAGCTGTTGAGGCACACAAATACGGACGGACACTGCCACCTTCACGATGGCATCCTTCTCGACGGTTTCTCTGAGCTCTAAGAATTACTCCTGGAGATTGGTATTCTTGAATCCCGCCGCTTATTCTTCGCTTCGCCGCCATGCAGAACTTCGAAGAACAACCCGGCCTTCAGGCCGTCTACCCTCGGTGTCAGTCGCCGGAGATCCCTCTGCATGTTTCGTACCGACCAAACAGTGTCAATATCGCACGCTCTGTGTCTCCTACAGCAGACCCAATCCCCTGCACGTGAGTTGTCATCCGCTGTCCTGCACAGGCATCGATGTCGCTGATCTTTGCACGCAAGACTTCGTGAAAGCCTGGTTGAGGACTGTTCTCATGCAAGGATCGTCAATTGGACCTTGCGCAAAAGGCAATCAGCTGTTCACCTGGAGGACCGGCACAGGAACGAATGTCCAATGCCTTTATGCCGTCAGGTATTCAACGACTTCGAGGAAATGATCGCTCATTTACAAGGCTGCCCGGAAGTTGCGAGGGGAATCTACTGGTGCTGGGACTGCTACCGAGCTGAGGAATTCCCTCCTTCCCCGTGTCGGTCCTGTAAATCCACCCCGGGGCAGTCAAGTTCCGTTATCAGCAACACCATGAAGAAGGTCAAAAGAGCCTTTTCGAACCCACTTCGGATGTCGCGCAAGGGAAAGCGCACACGGAAAGACACCGACGCACCATCGCCCACTCCGGCCACGCCTTGTTCCGAGCTCTTGGGAAACGTGGTTGCGGAGCTTGGTCCGTCAACGTCTCCGTGTGGTCAGTATTTTCGTGAATCAAGCTCTCAGACACAGCCCCTCGCCAGCCCTGATCCATGGGCCAATTTTGCGTCCATTAACCGGGTTGCCACTGTCACTCGTCAATCTGCATACACTCCCTATCGAGCGGAACTTCCAGCTAGTACAGATGATTACACCGATTTCTTCTTCGTGCCTCCACCTGAACGACCGACACCGTCTTCATCCCTTTCCACCGTGTCTTCACTGAGCTTCCGGTCTCCTACCCAGCCACATCGGGGCTCTATCGTGTCACTTCCGTCTCCCCGTTCTTCAGTGAATGGCCCCACAATGCCATTGTCGCCCTCAGGGCTCTCTTCTCCTATAGGCGCTGCTGAAGGATCGTCTCCATTCACGAATGGTGCGTTGTGCGAGTCGCCGACAACAATGGAAGATGCGAGCAGTCTAGCTACCGGCTTTACCTTTTGGGAGCAGCGGAGATCCTCTTCCTGGTCGTCGATGACCACCTATGGCACACAAGACGGTAATGTTACCGGACCACAGCCCCAATTCTCCGAACTTGAGGGCTCAATCCCGGCCATGACTGTACCTCACTTCGCCGAGAGCTCCGCCACTGTCGGCTCGGGTTCTTGCACAAGGGAAACGATGCAAGCTATAAACACTCGAGCTGCCACGGAGTACCAATCGCCGGGCGAGATGTTTACGTCACAGCATTCGCAGCCAGATGGAAGCCAACAACATTGCTTGAGGCTTTCGCCCAGTGATCATGTCGAGTCTCGAGTGATGCAGGATCCGCTTGCAAACCTCTCTCCTGGTCCTTACGGGGGCAGCTCACGAGGTCTCCATGACATCTTAGGATCCAGTGTACGTGATTATTGTGCGGTTGTATTCAGATCTGTTCATGTTACTAACGGTGCCCCAGTCTCCCCGTGATTCGGAGAGGTTTTTCCAGAACCCCTTGCCTGCAGTGCCAAATGTTGGCCCCCAGCTGTATCATATCAGTCACAATCCGCCTACCTACAACAAGTGGCCACTGGAGCCCATGCAAGAGTATGATATACATAGGTCACAGCAGGAGTTGGTAGGCAGCGAAGACAGGCAAAACTCCTGGGATTCAACCTCAAGCACCGTTATAGAGTGCATCGAGCCGCAGAATCTGTTGTCGCCCTTTGCCAAGCCTGTGGTAGCTGAGGGATTCGGTAACGCGCTTTCGCCGGACAAAGCGCGGCATCCTCCTGCTGCCACGGCCAGATATCGCTCACGCGCCACAAGAAATGGACTCAGGAAGGAGGCCTGTCCAGCGTGCAGCTACTCTCCAGCAGAAGGGCCTGACAGGCGGAAGCTAATGAAGCGGCACATGAAGACGCACGAAGACGAGGAACACATATTCGAGTGTGGCTTCTCCCTGTTAGATGGTTCTGTCTGCATCAAGAGGTACAACCGCCTCGACAACCTGCGCTCACATCAGAGGAAGGAACGTCACGCGCATGGCGGAAGGGAGAAAACCTTGCTCCGGAAGAGACTCCCAGCAGGGCCGAAGTACAAACCTGACATATGCTGATTCGAGGAGCTTCGCTTGTATGGAACGAGCGAGTAATTGTTAATGTATGCAAGGTGGATTGCGCTCAGTTAGAGCTGATCATGATTAATAGTGGCGTTTGGTCACAAGGAAGCTTGTGGGAGCCGTTGGCGGCGACATTGATACCCATTTGTACATAGACCCCTTAAGTCTAATCCAACGAGCAACTCCTTTTTTTACTTCCCCACTAGCAGTGTCTGTGACGCCAACCATACCCCTATCTACCACACCGAGCCACTGGGTACAGCCATATTTGATGGTTTGCCTGCGAGGCTCTCGGAATGGGACATCTTGCTAAGACCGCACAACTTGAGAATAACCGGGAATTTGACCGGGTCTGAACAGACCGAACAGTGAGCATATCCGAAGGGCACAGACGAGTGTTGTCTTGCGTGGTGGATTTATCAACATTGACGGCGTGTTCCTATGTATGGCCGAACCGGAATGGCGTAGGTACCGTGAAGGTCCACATTTCGCCAGCTCACCTCCCATAAGCACGGAAAGGTCTGGACTATGTATAGCCGATCACAGATATTAAGGTAAGTCACAAGTTTGGTAGCGGAAGATAATTGCCCGGTCTTCTAGCTAGCCTGTGCAACAACCGCCGCACACCGCCAGAAGGCACCCGCGTCGCTTTAGCCGTGAAAATCTGGGGAAGAAATATGACGATGCTAGCAGAAGATCTCTCTTCATGAGCCATGAGCGATTACCCAGGAATACGAAACGTTTATCAGATATGTTGTTCTTGCAGCCTAGGAGTACATACCAAAGGTCGAATACTTCTCAGCAAGAGATGTTGCTATCAATCATGGGTACCTACGAAAGGTCCAGAAGGGTTTCAATGTTGACCGAAGGTCAAAGCGCGATGCACTCTATGGCAATGACCTTACGTCTGTTCCGGCGTCTCTACGCTTGCTTCTAGTCTGTGGCGTGAACCGCCATGAGTATAAACACTCGGCACTTCCCCCTCTGACCTCCATGAAGTTTGATGGCAATATCGATCCTGTACAGACATCCTTACTACATCTTTACGGCTAGACTCAAGTCTTATAAGTACCGCCGTGAATCTTTGATCATCTCTTGATATCGACCCTTGATTGGCGCGACTACCCAACTATGAGCTCCGGAAAAAATGACGGGTTAGAAGTCCCCGAAGCCCAACAGTTGACACGTCCTAATATATATCAATAGTGGTCTCCAACAAGGCTCTCAGCGCGTCGGCAGGGCCGAGAGCTATAGCGTCAACAAGGCGACCTTAGGTCGGCTGCCATTCACTTCCAACACGACACACTATTGTAGACAAGATCAAAACTTCGAAAGGGTCGCTCAGGGCCTAGGAACGAAGGCAAGAAACATGCACGCATATCTACAACAGTGGGATAGCCAATATGCACAAGCAAGTCGACCAAAGCAAGGCGGAACATAGGCACTTGAGAGACACTTTGGAAAAGGGGTAGAGGAGAGGTGGACTTCCACTATCGTTGCGACTTGTACCGGGAATGGTCATTCCCCATAATGTATAATTTAATAATAGAAAGCCGAGGCAAGCTCTCATACAAGTGTTTCTTTTTTTTTCCGTCGAGCTTACTCCCGCTCTGAACTTCATTTTCGTCTTGTACTGGAAATTCCTGGGGGGAAAAAGGGGGGGCGGGGGGGGGGGGGGGGGGGGGGGGGGGGGGGGGGGGGGGGGGGGGGGGGGGGGGGGGGGGGGGGG